>CM057931.1:600000-850402 GCA_030141595.1 Chydorus sphaericus
ACAAATTTGTAATTCATGGTCTCCACCATATTAAGGTTATCGCTTCGGGGAGGTCTCGTCCATATCATGTTGTTATGGTTCAACATCCAAATTAAAGGGATGTTATTGAAGATGGTGACTAAAAGTATTAGAATGACCAATTCCTTCATTTCTCTATACCGGCAAAGTTCAAAATTTATATTTCATCAATATACATATTTTTAAATATCAACTACTTCTATGGTTACGTACCTGGAGAAATCTATTATTTCTGTTGAATTTTCAGAAAGTGATGAAGAATAAAAAAGCGGATCAATTTATACATGTATTTCGTTGGGCGTTTCCTTACTTTCACTAAGAACTGAAGTCTTGTTTGATCCAATGAAAAATAATTCCATCTTTTTTTCAAAATTGAAATCAGCCAATGAGGTAGTTTCAATGGAGTCCATGCATTAAAGGTATATTCGTTTTTATTCTTATTTTTTTACTTCGAAATCATATGAAACAATGCACAGGTGTGATGATGATGCGTAAGTACACGAAGTAAGACGAAGGTGAATAGCGCGAAACAATAAGGCGTTCTTCAGCTGTGTGAACACAACTGTTTCCCGACGATGTCAAGTTTTCCCCGAGGTGGTAATATGACTATTCTCAACGATTTACTTTAAAATTTATACAAAGTATATCGCTTGTGTATATGCTACGATATTTTTAATCAAAAGTTTTAATCATATTGGGCAAAAAGAAATTGGACGAGCACTTTGAATATATATAGGATGAAATCAGTCAATCACCCATAAATTTTAAGCCACTGTTATGTGTAAATTCCTCTTCTTTAGCTCATTGACGCCAGATATAAGAGGTTGAAGAGAAAAATTATATGTTTAAAATTCAATCGAAATGAAACGGATAACAATTCTAAAGCGGAGAATTACCAAAATTACCAATCCTAGGCAGTAATCCATTCTAAAACCCATGTTGAGCTGTTGAAGCTGGATACGTGGTGCTTCTATGGTAGCAGCTCTTGGGGCTTTGACGTTTTCACGTTCTAACTGGTTGATTCCTTGCCTTAGAACAGCATTCTAAGATTTGATTTAATCGTTCATACGTGTTTTGCTGCTTAGGTCATATGCAACAGGGTCTCTAGACGATTTAGTCGAGAGTTACATCATGTCTCATTATTAGGGCATCATTAGTAATGTTAGAAACTGTAACTTCTATATAGTTTATGGAATATTTTGGTGGAATCGTGTAGATCGTCTTGCTTCCCTGAAGTAAAGCATGAACAGGCTATTCATACGACAAAAGAGAGACACAGATGCAGCGTCTGACCATCTTGGAATACGGCGTGATTAATAGCAGCTACTGCTTCCGTATTATAATAGGCAATATTAAGGTGCGTAAATGATGAAATAATTTCATCACCTAAAAAATACTTATTCATCACCGCAAACAGTATATCCAATTCGTTTCTCGCTCTTTTTGTTCGTGTTGGGTCTGAAAAATAGAAGGGTGGTGTGCAAAAATCGAAGGTGTAAATAAGTTAAAACTTGACAAAATTAGCCGTTGTAGGTGTCAACATGTGTAGAATGAAATGACATTCAATAAATAATTAAGCGTTAATGAATTTAAATAACGTGTCCAGTGAATTTTTCCAGATTTGTTGGTGATTTTATTTATTATATGGCTTCTTTTCAATGTGAACCAATCATTTTACTTGAAAATCATCTGAAAAAGAACGCAGGTGCGATATGTGCGTACGTAGACATCAGGACAAGCTGTTAGTGAAAAACACGAAACAATGGGGTGTTCGTCAGCTGTGTTAACACAACTGATTCACAGAGTTGAAGTTTTTTTTTATGCTGTTCCAACGGATTATTTTGAAATTTAAACAAAATATTGCTTGTGATGCGCTACGCCGAGGTATTAATTTATATTGGGCGAATAGAAATAAGACGAGCCCGTTGCATATGTTTGAATTACCCCTTGTGTCATAAGCAAAATGAATGTGTAAGTACTTGTAAATAAAACTAATTCAATGTGCGTTGTTTTTAATATATTTTCCAGTTTTAAACCAGAAAATTGAGAGCATTTTTCCTCAAGAACTAGATTGACTTCATCACCAGCTTTCAGTCTTAGGAGTGCTGAAGATAGGCAGTTAAGACAGCAAGTGTCGCTTCGTATAAATAGGGAAACCGTAATAAGGTTTGGCGCCTGATCCATAACCTATTTTACTTGAGTCATACGACGAAAACTAATTAAAACGAAGGGAAATTTATTATGGTATGAAAAAGGAAGAATAAAAATGAAATTCCTTCCAGCGACGTTTTCAGCGGCCTAAGCCGTAAAATCACGCAAGGTCCGATGCAGTTTCGCGCGGGTGCAGACTCAATTTCCATTCTGGGTTGTTCCAACAGGGGTTTCATGTTTTCAACATTCAATCGTAAGTTGATTTTAAGTCGGTTATTGCGAGAGATTGTCATCTCTAATACTTTAGAGTTCAACTGAAGAAATTCTTCTCCCCTGTTTGATTCTTTTCATATTCACTTTCCCTGTTTCATAAAGATTAAAAATTACCCCCCCCCCCTTAGACTGATATGACGTATAGAGAAGCATTCTGCACACTTATTTGATGCAATATTTTGATTTAAAACTAACTATTTTAATAAAATATTTTAGTTCAAGTTTGGTCGAAGCGGAAAAAAATTACCATTATCATGAATGCAATACAAAGCAAAGTAAATTAAAGGTGATGGGGTGAAATGTAGTAAACAGTAAATGAGGAAATGATTCACGATGAATCATTCCCATTGGGCACTGCCATTAATTCCGTCAGCATATTATGTTTACTCGTATAAGTGCTGACGTTTATTAGCATTCTGAAATATTTTATGTGTATTTCACAGTTTTTTGTACGAACAATTATCCTGCACGGAAATGTACCACCCCCAGAGATAACCTAGATAACCTAGATGGGCAAGAGCCGTTGGAAATTCCTCTCGGTGGCTAAGCTGGCGTCACCAAACGTTGTGTCATGCAACTATAAGTAGAAAACAACCCTTAGGCGTATGGAAGTACAAAGCTACTGCTTTATATGTATTTATATACTCCCATGCAAATATGTGGGATATCTTTCCTTTATTTAATTTTACTAGGGGTCATTGGGTTTCTATAGTGTCTACAAGACTTACCGCTTGGTTGTCCGATAAAGAATATTTTACTTTCTCTGTGTCATCAACAATTTGCTGAGGGACCTTTAAGATCTCCTTATTAATATGTAAATACAATTTGTTAAACATTTGCAAATTTTAGGACTGCTATACATTTTATTATCATCATTAATCACATATTTTTCGTAAAAGCGTCGCTGCTAGAAAAGCATTGAGTTCAATTAAATTCAGTAGTATTAAATTCTATAAGTACGAGCAGTCAGCATCAAGAATAAAACCAGCAGCAAACAACAGCAAGATGAGCAACAAGTTCTTGGTGAGTATACGTTGACATGCTATTATTACTTTGCAATATTTATAGAAATGTAGCTAGTGCTCCGATTCGACCCCATTCGCAATTGAAAACCAATGGAATCGATTCCGAATTTCAAGAAAATTGGTCCCCAATCGGCAAAAAAATGGAAAATCGAATAACATCGAATTATGTTAAAAATTTGCTAAATAGTTCTATATAAAAAATTGAATTAAATCAGTTTTAATCGGTTAAATCCCGGTTATTTTAAAATCAACGTCCTTATTTATTACTATAGTCAAATAGTTTTATGGTTTCAAATGCATTTACTCTATTCTTCTTGATTTGAACAAGATTATTACTTTCAAGTTATATTGATATGAAAATATAAGTTTGAGTTTGTGAGTTATTTGTATATAAACGCAAGATTTGTTATTAGTTGTTACTTAATTAACTACACGGAAATACCAGATGAATCATTCAGCTCAACTTTTGATTTATTTTATTCCCGCTGTTTTAATTTAAATGAGGATGAATGAAAGTAGATACTTTTTAGATTATATTCGTCCGAGAATTATACATGACCAATTTCTTGTGATCTGATTTAACGGTTTTTGCTTTTGGGCCAACCGTTGCGAAGCGAAACTTGCAGTTTCGGCCACTCCCAATTGACAATACTTGATGCAATATGGCCCATGCTCAAATCTGAAATATGTGGCTGTTCTAGTAAATTTAAATCATTTTAAAAATCTCCATTATTTTACTTTTTTTCGATTCCTGAAAACGGAATCGATATTCAGTCCATTTTTATTTTTAGCCGTCGGTAGGTTTTCGAATCAATTACCATTCGATTGAAATTTATTTTATTAAATTTCTCTGTGATTGAATCGTAGTTTTAGCGTTATGTCTGATTATATTGCTATTATTATTGGTCCATTAGTTATTCCTGTCGGTCTTTTTCCGAGGGGTTGTCGACTCAAAACATTCGTCTACACCTTAGAAATCTATGCAAAAATTCCTACAGGAATCTCCATAAGAGCCCGAAAAAAACCTGAAAAATTCTAAAAAATTCGAGAATTCCATGAGAATTCCAGAATTCTCGTACACCCTTTGGAAGGAATCGACAACCCCTCGTCTTTTTCGTCCTAGACGTTGTCACTTTGGCTAAACCGGCTTCAGCTCCATCAATTAAGAAGATGTCTCCCGATGATCAAGTTTTATTGGATCCTGCCATTCGCGCCGCTAGTATTATCTTTAATCGTATGAGTGCTCATAATTATATATCCTAGAATATTTTATGTACCTATCCAAGGCCTTTGCTCCAGTCAATATCCATGCAGAATTTGTGCGGAAACTTAGAAACCTGCAAAATGCGTTTTAAATGTATGTATTTCTTGCGCATCAGGTTAGGAGACTCTCCGATTTCAGCTGACTACACTGCAGGCACATCAAAAGAAGAAAAAAATATATCTAGATTTTCCTTAAATTGTATTCTTTCCACATGAACCTTTTGTGTCTTAATTTACGATTTCTCTTTCTCTTCTTAAAAACTAATCACATAATAGGCCCACAGTACAGCAGCATACAAATAAGTATCTAAAAAAAATTACCGTAAAATTCATTAAAACAATTAGCTCAACCACAATGATAAGAGGATATAAAAAAAATTTAAAAAAATATTTTTTTAAATCATGTAAAATTGTTTAACAGCAACCATGCTTGACTCAAAGGGTCACTTTTGAATCATTGACTTAAACTATGCAGCGTCCAAAGGAAATTTCTTTTCATGCAACGAGATTATAAGCTGTTTTATGTTTTATTTTTGCTTTTGCCAAGAATACTCTGGGTTCTTGTTAGAACCGCTTTTTTATACTTTTCCAGTATTGGTTTTACGGTCGTTTTCAATTCGAGTTTTTACTAATATCGTTTTCAAGGAGGTTCTTTGGGAGGATAAACTTCTAAAAAAAGAGACAGCATGCAATTGATTCAATAGTTTTATTGATTTTATTGAATGTTCTCCATTTGTTTTCAGATACATATCATGTAAGGCAGGTAAAAAACTATATTCAATCAAAACATGCCAACATCTTCCTCTAGAAGTGTACCAGTAAAGTGAGTCGATGGACTGCCCGAGTTTTCATACAGTTCTCCTCCCTCAAGAACTAGCTTGACTTCATCTCCAGCTTTCAGTCTTAGGATAGAGTGAAGAGATGCAGTTAGGACAGCATCCGTCGCTTCGTAAACGATCGAATTGGCGTATGCTATCGGTACACCGTTCAGGTTTAAGGCCACTATGACAAAACCGTAGTAAGGTACCGGCCTGGGCCCGGATCCATGACCCATTCCCGAGAAGGAGAAGGAGTAGATCCCGGATACTGGTGCTGTAAAGATCCCACTGGTTAAATTCATCCCAGAGCCCATGTTGAGCATTTCAATATCGAATGGAATGGTGGCAATTGAAGCTGAAAACGAGGTGCTTTTTTGGACGTAGAAGTGGACACCAGTAGCAGCTCTAGGGGCCTTGTTGGTTTCACGTTCTAATTGGTTGATTCTTTGCTTTAGAACAGCATTCTCGGCTTTGATTTTATCGATCATATGCCCCTTGCTGCTTAGGTTGTCCAACAGAGCCTCCAGACGGGATAGTCGAGTCGTTACATCACTCTCCTTAATTAATAAGTCATAGAGTATCATTAGTCAGTTTATATGTACATAGTCAGTTAGTTTATATGTACATTTATCTAGCAAATTTGCTAGATAAATCAAGAGAGGTGGTATATTCAGTGTATTTTAAAGGCCTAATTAGTATTGACGAATCAAAAAGAATGACACAGCAAAGGACTACTCATATAGAAAAATTAATTGGAATTGATAATAAATGAATCATACAATTTTCTTAATGCTTGTCAGAAGAGAAATAGTAAACAAGTTATAAATGTTCCAATATCTGTTGAGATGGCCGCAGAACCATTAGGCAAACTCATAGGAACCATCGTTATCCAAATATTTATTGAACTTAAAGGTGAGCCTATATATATTTGAAAGAACAGAGTTGATCAAGTGTGAAAAACCTTGTCAATATGCTCATTAAATATACATAATTTCTAATATAATATTACCTGAAATCGTGCCATAATGAATCCGCACATAAAATCAGGCATGGTTTTATAATACGCGATTTCTAATAGAGGAGCCGCAGCAAGCATTTTGCATTTTCCTGTATTTTCAGGCTGCGAGTCTCTATTCCAATTGAAAAAAATGCAATCGTGTTTATCTAAGCACTTAATGGCGCACTCTTCATTTGTAATATTCTCAATTGCGATCTCGGGACCGTCGGCGGATATTATGCATCTTTCAGACCAGGTTACCTGGTCCATCCATTCTGTTTTTGCAGGACTGTTATTGATGGTGCTCCTCATTCCAATAGTCCATTTGGGGATCTAAATATAAGAGTTAATTAAACGCTTTTATCAAAATTACAGCTAAGAAGACGTAATCATACTCGATCTAGAAAGATGCCAGAAGAATCGCCGGCATTGTAGCTCTTCACGGGTGGGTAGAATGGATAAGACTGCTGACCATATAGTGTGCAAGTGCTACGATTAGCGCCTTTGGCATCAATATAGTTGGACTTCGAGAAATAAAGACAACTGGTGGGATACTTCTTACAGCTCTCCATGCATTGCATATTGGTGTAGTCATCAAATGTTTTGAAACTGGTTCCTTCGATGCCAGCCACGGCGTAACCCGATGTCCACAATACTTGTTCAGTGTACCCATTATCAAGTAGTATCCAGTTTGGTACTATTGATAAATGCTGTGTATTATAGCATAATAAGTTAATTGGCGTTTATTGTAAATGTGTACATTGTATAATTATTAAGATTTACTCTGTCGGGAGAAAAGCCGCAAGTAGTTCTATTTGTAGCCGGTGGAAAGCCTTCAAGAACCCCGGCTGGAAATAGACGCAAAGATGAGTCGACTCTCGATCCTATGGAGCAATACTGTTGAACCCCATAGTTTTCTAAAGAAAATGATTTGCAATTTTTCTCTCTGAAGCAGGTCCCACTACAATCCGACTTAGAGATAGGAAACATAATTTGTTCGAATGACCAAATGGTACATGCCATTTTTTCATGCGATACTACACCTCCGTCAAATGATAGATCCCATTTTGGCATCTGAGGTTTAATAAAAAAAATCACAATTTAAAAAAATATTCCTAAAAAAAACACGATTACAATAAAATGATTTCACCAACCCGATCGAGAAGCATGCCAGAATAAGTATTTTCAGAAAATGTCATGGACAATGGGTAGGACGGACCATAGACTTGAAAGAGGGTGCATTTACCGTTGATGTAGCTGAAATGGGTGCATATGTAGTTTTTGTCACTGTAGCTTTGGAAAGTGTTGACGTATGCTTTGTGACACAATTCGGCGCATTTCTCCGGCTCGCAATGCTGGGATGCGCCAGGAATTTCAGGGCCGACGAATTTGTAGTTCATGGTCTCCACTATATTAATGTTATCGTTTCGTGGTGGTCTCATCCATATAATGTTGTTGTGATTCAACATCCAAATTATAGGGATGTTATTGAAGATGGTGACTAGAAGTATTAAAGCGGCTAATTCCTTCATTTTTCTAATTCAACAGTATTGGATTATTTCTGAATATATGTCATTGAAAGCCCAAAATTAATATTTCAACAATATATGTATATTGTTGAATATAACCTAATTCTATAGTAACGTACCTGGGGAAATCTATTCTCTTTGTTGAATTTTCAGAAATTGAAGAAGATTGAAAAAGAACATTTCCACAAATCAATTTATATATGTATTTTGTTGGGCGTTTCCTTATTTTATTTTTTTAACTGGATTCTTGTACGATCCAATGAGAAATAATTCCATCTTTTTTTTCAAAATTGAAATCAGCCAATGGGGTAGTTTCAATGGCGTCCGTGCAGTTAAGTTCTATTCTTTTTTTCTCCGAACTTAGAAATCCTATGAAACAATGCACATGTGTGATGATGCGTGTACGTACACGGATTTAGGAGAAGATGAATAACGCGAAACAATGAGGCGTACATCAGCTGTGTGAATACAACTGTTTCCCGACGAAGTCAAGTTTTTCCCCAAGGTTGTAATATGACTATTCTCAACGATTTACTTGAAAATTTATACATATTATCGCTTGTGTATATGCTATGATTTCCTTAACCAAGAATTTTATTCATATTTGACAAAAAGAAATTGGACGAGAACTTTGTAAGTTAAAAATCAGCCAATCACGCATACACTATTAAGCTTTATACTTTCTTTAACCGAGGGTAAAAACCTTCTAAAACCGGTTGAATAGGAAATTAGGTTGATAACCCTCGAAAATCGCGGGCCAAAATCAGTTTTTATACAATAAGAGGGTTTTAATTCCTATAAAAAAAGATTTCCAATGTGAAAGAAAACGACATGTTATCCAAATTCTGAATTTTATTTATTAAATAAAATATTCTAGTAGTAAATTTTGACGCGCAATTTTTCATAGTTAATTAACTAGCTGGTTTAACATCGTAAAAAATGAGTGTAAAACATTTTATTTTTTCCGTGCTTGACAAACATAATGTACACGTATAAAAATAAATTAAGGGAAAGGAAAAACGATGCAACAACAAACAACAATACATAAACAATAATTTCAAGTACGCTGGTAATAAGAACATATAGGTTTTGGACGAATTTCACGACGATTCCTGCAGTTTCAAGATCCAGTATAGGCCGGTAACTAGAATATCAATAAACTTTGATTTAAATGAATGAATAATCTCAAGGATGTTTACTGCAATTATATTTTTTTATTACCATTCCCTGCAATCGTATTTTTTTTATGGAGAGGTAGCAGCCCTCCTTTTCCTAAACCAAGATTAACAGTGATGATTACCAATATATTTTAAGCCACTGTAATGTGTAAATCCAAATCCATTTCTTCATTTTTTAATACCAAATCTAAGAGGTTGAAAAGACAAATTAAATGTTTAAAATTCAATTCGAAATGAAACGGAAATTAATTCTAAAACGGGGGAATTCCGAAATTACCAATCCTAGGCAGTAATCCATTCTAGAACCATGTTGAGCTGCGTTCAATCTCGGATAGAATCGTGGCTTTTGAAGCTGAATAAGTTAATTCTTTTATATGAACCTGTTGTGCCTGAATTTACTAGGTACTATTTCTTCCAATGTTCAAATATAATTGTATCAAATAATTCAATGCAGCTACATACCTAAAAATGAATTTAAAGTCAACAATATAAATTAAGCTCGATCATACTTTTTTAAAAGAGGATGAAAGGAAGATTTCAAAATATCTTTTCATTCAAAAAAATCATGTAAAATATTTTCACGACGATGTTCAAGATTTTATACTTTTCCAGTATTGGGTTTACGGTCGTTTTCAATTCTAGTTTTTACTGAAGGAGGTTCTTTGGGAGGATAAATTTCTAAAAAAGAAACAGCATGCAATTGAATTCAATAGTTGGATTGTTTTTATTGAATGTTCTCCATTTGTTTTCAGATACATATCATTTAAGACAGGTAAAAAAAAGATTTGGAATTAAAAGATGCCAACATCTTCCTCTAGAAGTGTACCAGTAAAGTGAGTCGATGGACTGCCCGAGTTTTCATACAGTTCTCCTCCCTCAAGAACTAGCTTGACTTCATCCCCAGCTTTCAATCTTAGGATAGAGTGAAGAGATGCAGTTAGGACAGCATCCGTCGCTTCGTAAACGATCGAATTGGCGTATGCTATCGGGACTCCGTTCAGGTTTAAGGCCACTATGACAAAACCGTAGTAAGGTACCGGCCTGGGCCCAGATCCATGACCCATTCCAGAGAAGGAGAAGGAGTAGATCCCGGATACTGGTGCTGTAAATATCCCACTGGTTAAATTCATTCCAGAGCCCATGTTGAGCAATTCAATCTCGAATGGAATTGTGGCGATTGAAGCTGAAAAGGAGTTGCTTTTTTGGACGTAGAAGTGGACACCAGTAGCAGCTCTAGGGGCCTTGTTGGTTTCACGTTCTAACTGGTTTATTCTTTGCTTAAGAACAGCGTTTTCAGATTGGACTTCATCCACCATAAGTGCTTTATTGCTTAGGTTATCCAACAGGGCCTCTAGACGACCTAGCCGAACCGTTACATCATGTCCCTTTATTATAGAATAAATTGATTTAACTTGTCGAAACGAATATTATAATTTATATAGCATTTACCGAATCATGTAGATCTTCTTGGTTGCCTGAAGTAAAGCACAGACATGCTATTAATACTACTAAAAGAGAGACGCAAGTGCAGCGGCTGACCATCTTGGAATAAGTTGTAACAGCTGTTGAATGCGCGCATAAAATGCTACTGGTGCATATATATTATTGACGGGATTATACTGTGATAATCATTTAAGTAAACAATATATGATGAATGACGTGCGTGATAGGCAATATTAATGTGCGTCAATGATGGAATGACTTGCAACCAAAAGAGATAAAAAGCGGTCCCAAGTTCAGAAAAATAACTATAAACAGTGTCTGTAAGACTATGATATTATTGTTTATAAATGTAAAAAAAAATTCATCATTCCAGCACAATATATATTCGTGAATTCAAATGTTATGCGGTGGCGGCCACTTATTCTAAAATGTTCTTTAGGAAAAGCGAAAACGTGTACAATGTTGTTATTCGTCGATCATGTCAATACTTTTCTTTTGGTTACATATGGAAAGCCATCCAAAATCACTTTAAAACATTGGGGTCATTTTAATTTTGAGATATCCGATTCCGATATTTTCCAAAAAGCGAAAACGTGTATGTAGGTTCCATCCAAAACGAAATAAATCCACTAATAGTCGGTAAGTGTTCATCACCAATACATAGATATGATTGTTAAAGATATTGATCACGTTAATCTTGAGCTTTTGGTTCACTTTAGTAAACCAGAAAATCGAAAATCATGGTCAAGGTATCTCTAGAGTCCGATATTTTCCAAATTTGATTCTTATTTCAGAATATTTCTGGCAACGTCAAAGAGAAAAAAAACTGTAGTAAGTGGAGGAGGGGAACCAGGATCAATGAATACGGTTGTCACATCATATTGGAACATGCGAGCGCGTCCACAGACTACCACTCGGCTTCCATCATTGATCTAAACTAGAAATCCCCCTATATATTATAAGTCACCGCAGTGCTCTCCACATTACTCGTATAATCCTTATGGACCCATACGAGTATATATACCCATATATTCCTACCGGACCCATATATATAGAAACGGCTTGATCTAAATCAATTTTAACTTCAATATTTCCAATTTCCAAATACTAAATCTAATTTCTAACCAAGTTTCACTTCAAACTACTACTGAACTTATAACTGACTCTAATTTCATGTTTTCCCTTACTTCGAAAAGAAAAGAAGTTGCTATTTTATTTCCATACCAAATAAAAAAAAAGAGGATACCCGAAGACTTGACTTGTTTGGTAAAAACATAGTATATAGTATAACATATAGTTTTTGCTATCGTTAATGGATCGGATAAATATTTTAAAAAATTATAACCTCTCAAACTCGTTATACCACTTAATTTTATAATTTATTGTTTTCTAACTATATGAAGTCAAAACTCGTCAACCAAGTAAAAAAATGTTTCAAAAGTGGTGACTAAAGTTAACACGCCTTTTTCGAATAACCATCGCTGTTGCCACCCTGCTGAATTAATCAAAGATTTGCGATCACATCATGCGATGATCACGTGAGAAGTTCCTTATAGGGCTCATACAACTAGTTTCCTATATATTATTTCGATACCTAGTTGTATAAAGTTATATATATATTTGCATTCACCGGGATACGTATTACAGTCTAATTCCAAAATTAGAGGAGCTCAACAGAAGTAGACACTATCAGAATTCCTTATAATGAAACTAAGCAGTAAAAAATCGCCATTAACGGTAAATATAATTATATAAAAATTATATTATATTTATCATCAGTATCTAAATTATTTTACAAGTCGAGTATTTCATTCGCCGTTTTTGCTGCGATGTTTCTTGTTGCTGTTGCTGCTGCGCAGGTGCCGATACATTTCACTCATCATAATGCAGTGCCACTAGGTATTTGATAGCTATATTTTTCACTTCCTGTAAGTAACTATATAGTCATTCTGACTTCAATTTCCACATGGATTTATAAACACACAGGAATTGGAGCACATTATATACAATACATTTACCCTAGAATCACTCTTGGTAGTGCTGCTGTATGCGCCGCTCATGCAGAAACGTGCGCTAGGGATTGTAAACAGCACATAAATTCAGGGGGTCGGTTCTGCACCGTTAATGGAGCTTTATGCCCGTGTCTATAGTAGAATCAACATCAATTATGCCTGCATGATTTTGAAGCCGGTAATATAACATACAATTATTTTGAACCGAAAGCTAATATTCTACGGCATATCATCTGTTGATTATGAATGTTTGATTGTACAATTTTTTTGTTAATTTTTGTCAATCAAATAAAAATAAAAATTGGCTCTTATATTTTTCTATAGTTATACGTTATTCGAATTACTATTATTCAAGCAATTATATAAATTTATCTATAAAATATTCGGTGCGCAATTTTTCTGAACGCTTAGTAAGTTAAGAACCCGCCATTTTCACTACCGCTAATTACATTATAATCCAAATAGAATAGAAATCCAAAGTTCAGATCAAAAGTTTAAATTAAAGTTTTGATAAAAGATTCTTACGGAAACATCTAAACTGGTTTCACGATAAACTTGTTGTACGAATTTATCGGATAGTTAAAACTGGTTAAAAGGTGAATTGGATACATATATATATATACCGGTATTTCACAAGTGCTGGTGAATGACCTAAAGTTCATACTTCCTGATTAGAACCGCACTATTATAGGATATTATAGAATATTAAGATGATGGGTACACATCGTCTATGCTGTTTATCTTCTTATAATATATAACTCCGGTTAAATTATAATTATTCCGTGAAATCAGGGCACAAAACATAGGTATACCTTTTTCAAGTTGAGAATATTATTAAACATGCTGCTAATATACATACGATTTTTTTTATTATTCCTTTATGTAAAGAAACAATGTTTTTAATATGAGATCAATTAGCGTATTTCAACATTAAGTACTGAGATTTTGGATGGTAGCTGATGTAAAACTATACACACTGATGTTGTCCAAAATTGAGAAGTGAAAATAACCATTTTGTAAAAGCACATTAATCAATCATAATGCCATATACTTGGGTTAATATGCTTAGTTTCTTTTTCTCTGGTCATGGATTTCTCAGGTACCCTAATATATTTTCTTTTGGGAAAGCGAAAACGTATGAGTTCTAACCAACTCAAAGCCTCTTTACTGGTGAATTATTTGGCACTATACCATAATAGGCATGATGGGTGGTTTAGCGTACGATCAATAGGCTACACAAACACATTTAGATAAAACCTAAATAGATTTAAACTGGGACCAGGTTACCTGACCCATCCACTCCGTTCTGGCTGGATTATTGTTGATATCTTCCTCTATGCATAAGCCTTCATAATCATAGTTTTTGCTGTTACCAGTAATACAAGTTACAGAGTAAAGTATAATTTGCTGATGAATGACATGTGAGCAGTACTGAACCGGGAATTCCAAACTCGAATGTCAAGATTATCATTATAAAGCAATGTGTAAAATGTAAACAAAACAAATACCTGCTGGAGATGTTAAAAGAAGCAAAAATTAGGAGCAGAAATTGGATTCCGTGAAAGACGGTGACGACCTCGTTGCTTATTTTGAATTTCAAACAGCTACAATGCTTATGGTTTATTACAGATTGCATCTTAGAAAATTGTATATACGACTCTATATTGAACAAGTAAAATGAATGGATTTATATGCTCGAAAGAATGGCACAATTAAGGCAACATTTTCCCTTTATTGTTATAAACTAATTCTTGCCATTGTTAGCTATTAATACAAATGCAAAAGCTGAAGTTTAACGAATCTATGCTTAAAGCACTGTTCTAAGACTATTTGAAGGACTTTAAAATCTTATTTGACATATAGTCCATCCTTTCTATAAACGACGCATTATGTTCAGTATCGAATGAAAGGAAAGCCAGAAAAACTTAAAACTTCTTACCAGAAACAAGTTGAGGAAATTTGGGATGAATAAAGAACAAGTAAAGAAAGGCTGGCACTGAAGGAAACTTTTTATAAGAAGCTTAGCAAATAAAGAGAGATGAGGAGAGAACTGTACTGTGGTGCATCGACGGATGGATAAATAACTAATAAACCCCAAAATTATTTGTAATATTATGATGTATACTAGTTCAAAACTGTAAAAATTTGTGTTGTTATCGTAATAAAGTATATTAATCAACGTTAGATTTATATTTCTAAAACATTTAAAAAATTGTATTGCATGTTGTATTCCATATTTTCGTATCGCACTTCGATAATTAATCGGAATAATCAGAACAAGGCAAAAATAAATAAATTAAATTACGCCTAGTTAAAATCTTCAATTTCGATGTAACGGATGTTCATTCGAAGCAGAAGAGTAAAGGTCCTACCGAGAGTTGAACTCGGATCACCGGATTCAAAGTCCGAAGTGCTAACCATTACACCATAAGACCATATGTGTGTTTTAAATTGTTGTCTTGTTTTAAAAATATATGCATAAACAAATGAGGAATGAACGTGCATTTATATTTTATTTTGCATGGTTCTGTCAATCATTGAATGTCTCTAGAAAAGAATCGTATAAAATTCTTTATAATATATCCGATAGCCACCAAAGTGAGATGATAAAGCGAGATGATTGACGGCCATATCAAAGGTGTCGTCATAGACGTTAGTTATTAGTTCTATTAGTTCGTTAATTTATTGAATATTACGCTCGAAATAGTGAAAATTAACGTCAAGTAACGTAAGGTCAAGTTCCTTTCGAAAATATTAAAACAAAGATGGATATAGCAAGCTCCTATTGTTTGTTGGAGTCTACCAACCAAAGGCGAATTATTCAGCCATTAGTTGCTTTTATCTTATTGCTTAAATTTCTAAGATAATTCATTTCATTTTCATTTAGCACCATGTAAATAAGTCAATTGTGAGTTAACTCTTGTGAACGAGAAAAAAATATAATAATGTTCGTTGAATAAAAATAAAATATTTGTGTAAAAGTTGAATTTCGTAGAAATTGTCTTCAACCGATGCTTCCACTCAGGATTGAACTGAGGACCTTCACCGTGTAAAGGTGACGTGATAACCACTACACTATGGAAGCTCGTTAACAACTGTTCATATATTTGGTATCATATAAGAATGTAAATAAGCAGGTGCCGTATACTTGCTTAGTTTTTTGGGTTTTTTTTCAATATAATTCTTGATTTTTTCTTATTGCTATATTTATGATAGTGAACACCAGTTGTGAAAGAAAAAAAAGTTTCCATTTTGATAAACAGTTCAAAATATAATTTATTAAGAATACATATGTGATGATTGGCTGTTTGGTTGTGGCACCAGCCGCAGATATGGGTGAATTTATTGGTATAGAGCGGTTGTTACGGCCTCTATAATAATAGAGCGAGTTTAAAGAGCCCCACTGGTTCTAGCCTTCTAGGAATCCCAACGCCTTTTGATGCGGTATTTATTGAGCACGTAAGGGCAGGATAAAACAGTGGATGAAGAGAATAACCGTCGGAGTTGGACGAAGAGAATGAGCCAGCCGAACCTGGTGCCTTTTAAAGGATGACTAATGGGCGAATAACCAATGATGCCCTTGTCACGCAAAAAAAAAGAGATTAGAGTTAATCCGTATTTCTATTTTCATACTGTTACCTCTTTGTTGTATCCGTTTAGAAATAGTCGAGCCCTTCCCGTCTCCTCAATCTTCTGGATAAGTATTTCGAGTCGGAATACACATATGTACGCTTCAATGCATTATATGCAGCCATGAGCCCATGATGATCAAGAAGCCTTAAGTTATTTTAAAGCTCATCTGCGCCTATCGCAATTCCTGCTGCGCGATGAATGAAAATTCCTTTGGGGAATGTAAGTGATGCTGTATACGGATTCCTTGGCTTCGAAACAATACGCGTTACTATAACCGATTGCTTAAAAAAAAAATGTATTCATTTATTCACTCGTCATATTGCGTATTATTATGAAAGTAAAGAGACTACAGAAGTAAAAATGTCTTGGGAAAATATTCAAATTCTATATGAATTTACATAGTCAATGTTGTATTTTTTCAAGTTTAAACAAATAAATTCTAGCAACCTGCTAGCTCTAATTTAAGATAACTTGGATCTATATAAAATTATTCAATCATTTCAGCCAATGGGCTATGTGATAAAAGCAAGGAACATTTTGAACTCCTTAAAAAATAGCCCTTCAGAGTGATAATATACCTTCTGTTGACACAAAGACATTAATTAACATTTACCTTTAATTATAAAGTACTTTTATACAATATTTATAAGATGTATTATTAAATTTATACTTTCAATAAGCTACGCGTCTTTTTCTATGTGGGATATATTGAATACATAGAAAATATCTACAAAGCCTTATTAGCATATTACCATTGTTTTCAATCGCCGTTTCGTTGTATTATTCCATGCACGGATAAGGTGCTCCCAACTCTATACTCGTCAATAAAAAAACCTTATTGAATTCACAACATTCGACCGTACAAGAATGAAGTTTCACTCATTCTATCCCACAATAATAATTCTTTTAGCCATCTTAACTTTTTCCAAAGTGTCATTCGCTCATTATTTCAACGAATTTTTAGACAGTAGCCTTTCTGCCGAAGTAGGTTACGAGGGCTCAGAATGGTGGGCTCCCTCTCTTAGAGCTTCCACCTACTCTTACAAATACCAATCCGCTCTAGCTGACTTAAAACAGCAGGCAAAAAGTGACGAGTTCCGCCTTCCCGGTGACATTCTCCCTACTGATTACACAGTCAAGTTAACGCCTTTCTTAGACTTCGGTAATTTTACAACTCTGGGATTCATCTCTATTCGTGTCAGCTGCGTTCGTGACACGAATTTCATCGTGCTAAACGCTGCAGATCTAACTATCAAACCAGGATCCATTCAGGTCGGTATATTTCTTAGTTTTAAAAGTAAACTATTTGTAAAATTTATATAATTTATATGAAGGTAAGGGATGTAACTAAGGCTGGAATACTCGTACGCATTGGAGAGCTGATTGATGAGCAGAAAGAGCGTGAAAAGATCACGATTCCAGTGCCTGCTCCGGGATTGAAAGCAGGTAAAGAGTATCGAATCAGTATGGACTTTGTATCGATCTTGAATGACGAGCTTAGAGGCCTCTATCGCTCTTCTTATCAAGAAAACGGTGTTACAAAGTAATTTAATAAAATATTATTGAATAAACTGTTTGATCCTAAATTTATAATGATGAGAATAACACCAATTTATAATCTAGATATTTGGCTATCTCCCAGTTTGAAGCACCAGATGCTCGCAGAGCTTTCCCATGTTTCGATGAGCCCAACTTGAAGGCTAAATTCACAATTAGTATACGTCGTAAATCTAATATGACATCCGTTAGCAACATGCCTCTAATCAGATCATCTCGAGAGTAATAACATTATAGTTACTTTGGAAAAACCGCAATACTTTTATTAAATTAATATAAAACAGTTCGGGATTGAATGGATATTACTGGGATGATTACCAGCCTTCAGTCAAAATGCCTACTTACTTAGTCGCCATGGTATATTTCAGATTCTAATACATATATATCCCTAAAATACCAATCTAAAAAGCTATGATAGATGGTATCTGAGTTTGTGAGGACTCCGTCAGATCCTTCATTAAGTCCTGGCGTGTCTTTTGGAATCATCTCACGTCCTGGATACGAAAAGCAAACCAAGTGAATCGATATTAGCATAAAGCTATCGAACCTTATATTTCTTATTACTATTGATATAATTTGTATTTAGGTATGCTGGAAATATTGGTCCGAGGATACTCGATTTCTTCAGTAAAAACTATTTTGGCATCGACTATCCTTTACCTAAACAAGATATGGTTGCCATTCCCGATTTTGCTGCTGGGGCAATGGAGAACTGGGGCCTAATTACTTATAGGTTTATATTAGTTCTAAATTACAAATATATCAAGTGATTTAATTTAACTTTGTACGGAATTAGGGAGGCTGATTTGTTGTTTGATGAAGAGAGGTCCTCTGAAGTTACCAAACAGAGGATTGCTGCCATCATAGCCCACGAACTGGCTCACCAATGGTTCGGCAACTTAGTCACCATGGACTGGTGGAATGTTCTTTGGTTGAACGAAGGTTTCGCCTCCTACATCGAGTACATCGGAGCCGATCATGTAATACTATTCTATGGGCTAATAATCCTTAAAATTAAAGAAAAATGTGTGTTCGATAACAGGTGGAAAAGGATTTTAAGATGGAAGACCAATTCGTTGTGGTTGATATGCACTACGTCTTCGGTGTAGACGCTTTAGAATCCTCAAGACCGATTAACTTTCAAGTGAACACACCTTCCCAAATCAATCAAATGTTTGACGCCATCTCTTACGAGAAAGGCTCTTCTATTCTACGCATGTGCGCTCATCTTGTAGGGCAGAACACTTTCCGCCTTGGAATCAGTCGTTACCTCAACGCTCAGTAACTTTATACCATACTTTTAATCGATTCAATCATTCAGAATGAGTTCATTTACAGTAAATTTGGGAACACAGTGCCAGATGATCTCTGGTCGGCTCTTCAGGATCAAGTGAATCAGGACAAAGTCTCAATCCCTTTCAGCGTCAAAGACGTTATGGATTCATGGACGGATAAAATGGGTTACCCTGTTGTCACCATCATTCGTAATTACGTTAATGGTCGAGCTACAATCAGCCAGGTTAACATTTCATACCATCAATTAAAAAGAGTTTAATTAAATTAAATTTATAGAAACGTTTCCTATTGAGGAAGAGCGATACATCGAACGATACGACTGTCTACCGATGGCACATCCCTCTGACCTATTCGAGCAAGTTTTCATCGGAACCAAAAACAGATTGGCTCTCTGTCAACTCTGATAGCACAACACTGTCTAATTTAGGAGCCAATAATGACCAATGGGTCATCTTCAATGTGGAACAAGTCGGTCAGTGTGTGATTAGTAGTATTTGACACGCCACATTCGAAAACTAATTAAAATGATTGAATATTAGGTTACTATCGCGTACTTTACGATGATCGGAACTTAAAGATGATCATCGAACAATTGATTAAAGATAACAAGGTCATCCCGGTGACGAATCGTGCTCAGCTTTTAGACGATTATCTCAATATGGCGAGGGCTAATGAAACTTCTTACGTCAATGCGTTAAGTGTTACGAAAGCCTTGGTCTACGAGAAGGACTATGTGCCTTGGAGGGCTACTTCCAACGGTTTGAACTATCTTGATAACATGCTCTATGGTCTACCAGATTACGAAGCTTGGAAGGTTTCATAATAATAAGAAAACTGTATTCTTTGTTTCTATATTATTTGATTGTATTTCAGAGTTACATGACTGGCCTTATCACATCAATTTATAACCACGTTGGGTTCACTCCCGATCAATCCGACTCTCATCTAAAGATTTACACCCGATCCACAGCAGTTAGCTGGGCTTGCACTAAATTGATGCTTCCTGATTGTGTGAAAAAGGCTAAAAACCTCTTTACCACCTGGATGAGTGACGATTCTAATAAGAAAAAGTAATTTTTTATGCAATCAAAATCATCATCATCTTTAAATAAAATAATTGTATTTGAAAACGAAGCTTGATTTCTCCCAATCTGCAAATGCTGGTGAGCTGCACAGCTGTAGCGACGAGCACAGACTCCAAAGCTTTCGATTTCGTGTTCAGAAAGTACAGAGAAACTGTGCTAGGCAAGGAGAAAAACGAACATCTTCAAGCCATGGCTTGCACCAGGAATCCAACTCAAATTCTTAAGTATTAAAATATAGATTTACTGCTAAACCATCAACTAAAATACCGCATTACAGCCTATTAAACATGATCATTGCTCCGGGTTCTGGGATCCGGCTGCAAGATGCAAATCATCTTTTCAGCTACATCGCTAATAATCCCATTGGTCACGATATTGCACTCGATTGGGTGATTCAGAAATGGGACGACATCGATAAATAGTCAGTTTTATATTAAAACAAATTTCTGTTGTATGAATTAATTTTAAAATAAATTATTTGATGAATGTATAGTTTTAGCGGCTATGTTGGATTCGGTGGGGGTGGAAGCCTCACTGGATTTGTGCGAGCGCTCTGCAACCGAGTCAACAATAAAATCAAACTCGCCAAGGTAATAAATCTATATATACAAGCAGAGTAGATTGAATTCGATTTTGAACTTATGGATACAACGAATCGCCTAGCTGGACCAGTTGGTATCTGGTCATTCAAATGTTTTGGAATCGATGCGGAACATTCAACAAGGAATGGAGCTTGCTAGATCCAATGTCCAATGGGCTTCTAAGTTTCATTGTGATATCATCGACTGGCTGAAAGTACAGAATAAGGCTTCTGGGAACTTTATGGAGACATCAACGGGTATAAAATAACAAAATATTTAATGATGATGATTTTTAACGAATATTGATTGGCAATATTTGTTGCTTTAAATTTCATTTTAGCTACCACTCCAACAAAGAAAACGAAGAAACCAAAGACTAGTTCTGCAAATGGAATAACCAGTTGTAATAGCCTGTTGTGGGTAGCAGCTAATCTCTTGATTGTATCAGCAGTAACGGTTCTCCTATAGATACAATTTATTGAACTTTGATGGAAGATAACATATACGCAATAACTGCATTTCATTTCCCTCAATTAGTTTTGTACACCATTATACTAATCTCTGTGAATTGTCTTTATCGATATAATATACAGTGCATATAAATGTAGTATAATAATGTCTATATACTCTATACTGTAGGTATAATACTTGATGGGTAGTAAATACAACAATGTTTATTAGAAAACTAGTTGTCTATACTGAATTCGACGGAACCTTTTTATTCCATCACCGATGATCCTAAATGGTGGCGTTTGGTAGAAAGCTTGCCTTTTATTGAAAACGTAATTTTAAAAATAACTAAAATTTGTGTCTTTAAAAAAAAGTAATTGAAACATTTAATCTATTTAAGTTAACACTTTTCCTGAGTCTGCTGAGTATGGTAATTTACCAAAAAATGGTTGAATTAAATATACCAGAATGAAAGTTATCTCCAATCATAAAATGCCGATTTTTTCATTGCTACTGAGAGCCTGTTGTAAAAAGAGTTAATTAATTAAAATAGTTTTATAAGAAAATGTAAGTTGATATTGATTTTACCTTCTTGGTGTTCCTAGTGGTTGTCCTCTTAGAGGAGCTCGATTTGAACGATCCGTCATTGGTGATGCAACGAGTCTTAAAGCGAATATTAAGCTCGAGCTTTCAGAGTTGTAGGTAACTCCACATGGGCTTTAAAGATCACAGGGTGTCCTCCAGGACACGGAAGTACCTTTCATCCTAACGATCCGCCAAATGAATCGTAGCCAACTAAGGATTTTGTTGAAGACGCTCTTAATCATCCGGGTCTAACTACCCGTCATAATCACAGGAATGCTGTGAGTCGCACCATGAATTCCCTGATGTGTCTCACAAAGCGTGAGTCACACCACGAAGAGGTGGCTTCATCTCGAGATGGTTCGTTCGCCAGTTCACTATTAAGTACCCATATAGCATACATATATAGCCGCCAGTCTTGCAAACTGGATGTGCAACAATGAAATATTAGAATTTTTACAGCGTAATCTGTAGATTACTTAATTCAATATACAAACAAATGGTGAAATTTAAATATTTAATGTATCCAGAATGATCTTAAAATATAAATGTCATTTTATTGAAAAAAAAAATTCATTTCTTAAATCATGTAGGCCTATTATATTGAATTCATAAAATATAGTTAGTTGAAAAAATTCGACGGAACTTTTTCGTTCCACCACTGATGATCTTCAATAATGGGGTTGGTTATTAGAATTGTTGTCTTTTTAAAAAGTAATTTTAAAAAATTAATCTATTCCAGTTAACAGGACAGCCGGCCCAGTCATGAACTTAAAGGAAGACCTCCCAAGTATATCTACGGTTTCATTTTCAAATGACACTTTTACCATGCTTTTACTGAGTCTGCTGATTATTACCTCCTAAATTAATAGGAGGCAGGAAAACCTCTCAATTTCATAAGTTATGGAGAACCCTGCTGTTTTAACCCCTGGAACGAAGGTGGAATACCAAATTCACACAATGAAATAGTAAAATAGTTGTTATTACGGGTTATACTACGATCAATACGGGACAACTAGGCATATGTGAGCCAAGTGTAGTTGTTGCAACTGATCACGTGTATTTGAACGATCAATTTAAGAATAAAAAAAAACAAAAAACAACAGTCAGTACAAATTGAAAAGTCATTTCACCCAATTAAGCCGAAACGCGGGCAAGCTAGTATATTTATATGGAAGAAATACACGGCTGATGGGTCCAAAGAAATTGCCCAGCGCATAATATATCCCCTGTATGACACACCCACATTTGCCTAGTTCAAACTCGTCGCCTTCCAACGAAAGAGAGAAAGAAAGAAAAATAACGCGCTTGATTCGTGACGTTCTAACTTCTTAGGAGGTGCTATTTTAAAAAATAAACCGCAATTTAAGCGATATATTTATAGTCCTTATATGGGTTTTACCATTTTTCGGTAAAATTTTTATAATAACATACTTCCTTTAATTCAATACTTCTTCATGTATAACTTTACTCTTGGTCACCAAGTCAAGGGGGTATAGCTCAGTGGTAGAGCATTTGACTGCAAATCGAAAGGTCGCTGGTTCAAACCCGGTTGTTCCCTTTAATCAGCTTTGCAGTTATCCTATGACTTTTCATTGTATAACTGCAAGTCTATTTTATGTTTGGGCAATTGATTGATGAATAATGGTGATCAACCAACTGATCATCTATAATAATAATATAAGCTAAAAATCTAATCATTAACTTGGCTTTTATGTGTATAGTTTCAATTTCTGATATAGTCAAATTGTCTAATTTTTCATTTCAACATTTCATGTATACATTTTGTTTAGGATGGTAATTGGGAAATCAGCATTGAAATAATAAAATGGAATGGCCCCAATTTGTTGAATTACTAAACTTTCCCATTGTCCAAGTGGAATAAAAGTTTATTATTAGTAGCAAACGCCATTTTCCGATCATTGGTAACAAATTTGGTATTAGCTGCAACTTATTTATTTTCAAATTACTACTAACTAAATATTTTTAATCCACTTCCAGCCAAAATTATATGACTATTTTGCTTTAATTACCATTTTACTTTTCCATTCTCATATTGGAAATTTGGAATTCACATGATCTAAACCAATTATTAGTCCAATTTAGACACAGTGTATTTTGCTTTTTACAGGAGAGATAGCATATAATTCAATTGTATTAGTAGTTTTTCTGCAGTCTGTATAGCCACTGATGTGCACTTTGTATTGTTTTCTATATTACAAAAACTATTCTAACTAATCAATTTCGTTAAATACTAATGATAATTCACCCAGTATAGTTTGTGCAATACATTAGCGTAAAACTTATATGTATATTCTCGAATGTATGACGTACTGTATTTCCATTAACTATGCTAAAATAATTTCTTTAATGTTTTTGATGCTGTTTATCAGCTATATATGAGTAAGCTAGCCACGCCTTTCTTAAACATTTTAAAAGAAAATAGTAGGAGCCACGAAGCGCTCTACTAAGAAGGCCAGAGCGCTCAGAGAAAGCCCAACACCCAGCACTAAAAATGCGCTTGACAATTCAATTAACTTATTGAATTTTAACTTATTGATTATTAACTAGTTGAAAATGAGTACAATTTGTTATAAATGCAGAATTTACCGCAACTTGAGCACACCGATGATTAATAATATTGTCAGAAATTTCATTGAAAACATTCGTCGAGAATTGAGGGTTTTCTTTGATCAATTTCGTTATCTTCTTGTAAGAAGTACGATTAGAATTCTAAACGATTCAATCGACTCAATCGATTCAACGATATTAAAGATTTAATAAATTAATAAATAAGATAATGTAAAGAATCTCTTCGGAAATCGTGTTCAACCATGGTTGACCTTTCTGAGAAGTTACGAGACATTCCTGAGCTTTACCGTCAAAACTATCAGTTAATTCTTCCAGCGAGTTTGGGATTGGTTTCAACTTGATCACGGTCATGAAAGAGGTAACAGTGCTCATACACAAATTAACAAGTACGACCGTCATTAAAAGCCAAAGTCCATGCATTAAACGAAGTGATAAGCTTTTTTTAAAAATACCAATACGTCTTGCATCAGCACCTGTAATAGTTGGAAAAGTGAATACAATTCTTGGCAATACCTCAACTTTTAGTTGATCATTCCAACGGGATCGAATAGGAGATAAAAGAGAAACAACTCCGATGAGAGTAAAACTCGAAAAGAATATCATGTACCAAATCTATATCAATATATATTAAATTTGCGAACAAGTTTCTACGATGCAGTATTTAAAATTGAAATCTCAATAGAGACCACTGAATTAAGGGGTCGAATGAATGCATTCAGTCTGCTTTCTTCCTCAGGCCAAGGGGGCATGATGTTATACGCTTCTGCGAACTGCTAAACTAGTGAAGTCCATTACAGGCCATAGTTCGATTGATGCTGTACCAATAGGAGCAGTTGAAAAATCCACTTCCTTAATTGAGCCAATAAAAACGTTTTAAGTGGTATACTATTACTAACGACTTGTTAATGATACAAAATGTCATCAACTTACCTTACTTGCAACGGCTTGAACGGCCGCAAAAATCTGCCCTTTCACGGCCACCACTGATGCATTTTCTTGAACGTATTCCAGGCTACGTTGAATAACAAGAATTATGCAAAGTTATAATTAATAGCATTCCAATTATAGATCATCTATAACGTTAAATAAAAAGAAGGTTTATTCACCTTATTTGAGAATGTTCGGCAAAATAATTGATAAAATCAACCGATAGGTTACATTTCCGTCTGAAGAACTTCTCTTACTTGACATGCCAGGTGGAACCTATATTTCCAATTCAAAGTAGCAACAAAAAAAATGGAAAAATATAGAATAATTTGGTAGAAAATAATACCTCATAGACATAAACTTTCAAATGAGCTCCGATCATCATGTCGTCTATGTTAGTCACGCAAAAAGTAAAATTCACTAATGAAAGGAGAGCGAAGACCAATATATTCAGCATTTCACCAACCTATTAGAGAACTACAACTAACAAATCTTAACATATTCCTGTGTACCTGATGAATTAATATACTTCTCTTTCCTTCCTATGCAAAATGAATTAAAACTAGCAAGAAAGGAGAAAAAACAGCCTCCCTTTGAATAAAGCTTAGGAAATACTGTTAGGTATCAAATAGAATTCTATCAATTTACATAGCCGCTTCGGTTGCCGACGAGAGACTTTATAAGTCACTGAGTACATATTTAATTACATGAATTTGTTAATGAATCAGTTGCGTGCGATGAACTATATTTTTCAGTGTCCTTACACAAAACCACGAATAGAGGACGCAACTTGAAGTGACAATAATAAGTGACAACATAGGTGATCTTAAGTGATAAGTTCTACGTTTTTATTAGAATTAGAAAAGAAAAATACAGAATACCTGGTGAATATCATTTGAAAATCCTTATCTTGCTGAAAACTGACTTAAAACTATAGAAAGTCAAGATATAAGGACTTCAATGTTCAGCAGCTTAACTGCTTAAACCAAGTCTTTTCCTGACCATGAAATTCATGAATAGAATAAGGTTCGGTGGACCGGAATAATAAGTATCTTTTCGGTCTGTTTTTACAAATACATTCCGCTCAAAAATACTTTTTATGGGTATCAGCAAAATTTAACCAACGAGATAAGAATTCATACTCACCCAGGCACTTTGATTTCTAGACTGTGTAGGGTACAACATTTTGGGTTGAAAACCAAACCTCAGATTCGTGGTTAAATGGAGAACGGGGATAGTCCAGATGGATTTTTTCCCGTGTTTATTCGATCTTCGGCTCAGAAGTCAATTTCATTATAGCCCAATTATCGGTAATTCTTGTTGCATTTATTAAATTAAGCAAATGAAACCTTTTGACAGAATCTGACACACTTTAATTTAAAAATTCTAAATATCAATATATAAAAATTATTAATATTAAAATAAGTTACTTATTTTACTAAGCAACTTCCTAAACCAAAACCCAATATTTGACTTCGTCTGAGGTGGAAAAAATAAAATAAAAGACTTAATAACCCACCGAGATGGACACCAAATCTAAGGGCTCGTCCGGGAGTTGAACCCGGGACCTCTCGCACCCTAGAGCGAGAATCATACCCCTAGACCAACGAGCCGCGTAATTCAATTATTATAAAACTTTTAATGTGAAAATAAGTTTTACAAACATTAAAAGCCGCCAATCTGGTATAAATCTAGTTCTAAAATCTAGCCAGTTACTGCTTCATAGCTTCTGTTTTTATTCGTCAAATTACGTTATTAAATGTGGTATTAACGTTATTAAATATGACGGGTTCTAGTTGCATATAAATTTGAGAGAACTCAACCTTTTTATGTTTTTATGTAGTTAAGTTACTGAAATTTGAAAAAGTGAAATTTAATAAATATTTTATTTTTATTTTTAAGCTTTCTTAAAAGTTTTTACCTTAAAAATTTGAGTTAAGTTCAAAAGATTTACATTAAAAATACCATTTCATTTTACATAAAACATTAACTGTCAGTAGCATTTTTTCTTTCGTCTCGTTGTATTGCAAATTGCATTTTGTTTCGATTGGTATGCTTATTTATGTTAATATAAACCCACTTCAACATTATATTATAATTATTTTTCTAACTTTCAAAAAACCCGTCACGCAAAATAGTTTACATAAAAGCATTATGCATTAAAAAACAATTAAAGTAAGATTTAGAAATAAAATTTTTGATTTCAATGTTCATAATTTTATAACTGTCTTAACCGGTTAATTCCACGGGTTGATAATATTGTGTTTTTACAGTTTATTTATTTCTTCAATTATTTTTTTTAATGATTAATTTAAAAGAAAATTCTTAAGGCGTGCTGTTACACATTGATGGGATGATAGAGACAGTCAATGCGGGTTTAATTTTCTTGTAATAGCCCCTGATGCCCTTGTGTGTGTTTTTCTTTTCTTATTACAGCGACAGTGCGCGTACAGTCCCACACAGAACCGGGATAACCTATATAGATCCATATCTTGTCAGTTGTCCGGAGCTTCAATTCAAGATTTTTGGACATCCAGCAGACACTCTAATGATGATTTTTTTAGATCTGCAAACCTCAATTTTTTCGTTTGACGCAGAATTATCTTTCAGTCATCTTTTCTTTCCTTAATTTAATCATTTTTAAGCGAATGAAATGTAATTTGAATTATCCGAGAAATCGATATCGAGCCGATATTTCTTTTTTGTACGAAGATTTTTTGAAATGTGGCCATATTTTAGAACACTTTTAAGATAACCATGGGATAACTATTACATTGTTGTCACATATTTGTCAATGAATTATTGAAAAAAATTTCTTCATTAATGGGGGGTCGAACTCACAATCTTCCTCGTCACATGCCAGCGCTCTAACCACTATACCATTAGCCAGATGCTATCTCAAGTGTTTTAATAGAAAAGTATTCTAAAATGTAGAATCGTGCAGAACAACACGAAACATCTGTTTTATAACTCTTAATCTTTAGACTTTTAATGTCATGACTTGGCTAATTAATGCAATTTGAACATTTAAAAACATGAACTGTGGGTTTAAACTCCCGGTAATCTCAATAAAAATACAAACAAGCAACATTTACTTTAAATTCTAAAATAAACATTTTTGAAAGGGTTTGGAATGAACCCTTCCAAGTTCAACGTCTACCAGCTATATAGGAAAGTGACTTTTCTTCAATTATGTATCGCGGGTGCACATTCCTTTTTCTCCAGCATTACTGGGTAAATCCGTTTGTGCGAGTTCATTTGGCTATGACAGTATGGCGTGTACGTGTACTGCTGTGTACGAATACTTTCTGGATGGAGGATGTCTTAGCGTAATCATAATAAAAAGATAAATCAATATACCAATGAGACACAGTGTAAGAAATATTGCGTTGGATCTTAAACTTTATATTGTCCAATCAGTTATCTTTTAGGTATCATACAGATCGGTTTCAGTTGACGCTAGGACTTGAATTTCGGCCAAATGCTTACCCAAAAGTCTAACATACGTATAACATGAGATAACCTCAGTATATCCCATTTGATATCTCGAGAATATCCAAAATAAAGCCCGGTGCTGTGTGGGGTATGAATAAACTATTTCGAATAATAAAATATTATACTGAAAATGTCGATAGTTTTTGCAATTTCTTAAATTTAAAACTAAATATTCTTGAATACATGACGCGTATGCTTCGAGTATTATTAAAACTCAACTGGTTATATAACTATACTTCCTACATGCTGTTGCGATGGTTGTTAATCAGCTCAAAGTCTATACTATATAGTTGCTCTATTTTTTTTTTAATACGTGGAGCAATGAAGCGCTCAACTAAGAAGGCCAGAGTGCTCAGAGTTAACCCGGCACCCAACACTAAAAAAGCGCTCGACAGTTCAATCAACTTAATTGGTTTCGCTTTTCCATTACTATTCTTTTTATGGTCAATCTTGCATTTGTCCACGGCCGCATTGCTGACGCCTCTATTTGTCCAATAATCAGTGAGGCCCATGCTGTTGGCTCGCAACATGCTGCATTTAAAACCAAATTATGTGAAAAGAGACTTTAAAAAATTGAATAAAACTAAACTATTTATTGATGGTCGAGGTGTAAGGGCTGTCCTTCTGCAATTGATATGAAACTGAGTGAGAGAATTCCAGTGGTCTGAGTGATTGAGTCATCCGGCATTTCCCAGTTGATTTCAAATCTCTTGTGATCAATGTGGCGTGAGTGATTGGTAACTATAGAAACCAACATAGTCGACTTTCATTAATATATTTTTTAAATAGAAAGTGTTATCTATAGATACCGCAACTTGTGCACAATGATGATTAACGATATTATCTGTAATTTCATTGAAAACATTCGTCGAGAATTGAGGATGTTTTTCAATCCATTTCGATATCTTCCGGTAAGCCGTGCGATTCGAATTCTTTTTTAAAATGGTTCAATGGGTAAAAATTTAAAATAATAAATAAGGTAATGTAAATAGTTCTTACGGCAATCGTGTTCAGCCATGGTTGACCTTTTTGAGTAGTTATGAGACATTCTTGAGCTTGATCGTCATACATATTATTTAATTCTTCCAGCGAGTTTGGAATTGGTTTCAATTTGACCACGGTCATAAAAGAGGTAACAGTGCTCGTATACAAATTAGCAAGTACGACCGTCATTAAAAGCCATAGTCCAAGCATTAAACGAAGTGATGAGCCATTTCGTATACCAATACGTCTTGGGTTAGCGCCTATACGTATGTGTAGTTGAAAAAGTGAATAAGATAATAGGCAATATTAGCGAAAGATTTTTTACCATGTTGGGTGAATATTGCAATGACGTACATGGTTGCCATTCCAAATATTTTTAATTTTGAGTCAATATGGGATGATCTCTCTTCAACTTTTAATTGATCACTCCAGCGCGAACGAATAGAAGGTAAAAGAGAAACGAAGCCAACGAAAGTAAAACTCGAAAAGAATATCAGAATCCAGATCTATTCATATATAAAATGTGGTAACAATGTACTACGGTAAGGTAGTATTTAAATGCAATAGAAACCGTTAAATTAAAGGGTCGAATGACTGCAATCAGTCTGCTTTCTTCTTCAGGCCACGGGGACATAATATTATAAGCTTCTTGAAACACTAGCGAAGTGAAGTCCATTATGGGCCATAGTTCAATTGATGCTGTACCGATAGGTGCAGTGGAAGAGTCCACCTTCTATAAAATTTAAAAAGTTATAATTTATCTTACTATAGACCTAACAATTATTATAAACATATACCTTATTTGCAACGGCTTGAATAGCTGCAAATATCTGCCCTTTTACGGCCACCACCGATGCATCTTCTTGAACATATTCCAGGCTGCGTTAACAACCCATATTTCAAATTGTGATTAAATTTTTGATCATAGAATATCTTTATAGGGTCTACTTTCAAGGTTATATTCACCTTATTTGAAGATGTTCCGAAAAATAATTGATGAAATCAATCGAAGATCCTTGGTAAGTTACATTTCCATCGGATGAATTTCTCCCAATTGTTGACATACCAGGTGGAAACTATATCAAATTCAAAGTAGTTTAAATATAATAAGACATGTAAAAAATTTAAAAAATAATTAAATATAAGTAATACATCATAGGCATAAACTTTTAAATGAGCTCCGAACATCATGTCGTCCATGTAAGCACCATGGACTGCAATACTAAACTGCGCCACTAAAAGGAGAGCGATGACTATAATATTCATCAGCATTCTCACCAATAGTCCGATAGTTTCTTAGGTTTAAAAAACCTAGAGAATCACAATTTTGTATTTTTTAAATAAACCAATGCGAACTTATAATTATTATAACTTGAGCTAGACGAACGATATTGTGTGGAAGGAAGATTATATGTGAGCTTAATTAAACCTTCCCCTTCCAAAGGCTTGAAAATTACTGCTTGGTATTAAATACAATGTTATCAATTTATATAGCTGCTTATTTAGGTCGGTTATATGCTGAACAAAAATCGGTTGCCAGGAAACAGCAGGGGTCATTGAGTGCGTAATTGTTTGAATTTGCACGCTTCTGTTAATCAGGGTGATGAACTCTATATTTTCAGCAAGTGTTGCTACTAAGTATGTTGAATAAATCGGTTGCCTGGAAACAGGGAGCATTAAGGACGAAGTGATCTCTTATGAACTAATTGTTATCGATAATATACAACATCTACAAAATCAAGTAATATAGTTGTAAACTTGTTATTTTACTCGACGAAATTTAAACATCAAAATTGTGTAATCCAATTTAATGAATACTTATTTTGCAGATGATTGTTTTCTGTTTCTCTGCATTCTTAGATTAGTTTATTACGTCCTTGGCGACACAAATCAACATATTGATTATATTTTGTTGATTATTGGGAATACCGCCGCAGATATACTAATCCCTAAATCCTTTGAATTATGGTTCCGCTCCCCAATGGAAAGTTGTAGTCGCGGTTGTGGTTCTTCTAACGGACGACGCATGTGACCATTTTTGAGTTTCCGGTTTCTGATTAATTGCGAGCCCTTCGGGCTCGCAGCAGTCAGGAAAAAGACAAAAACAATCGAAGACTGCTGCGACCCGAAAGGGAGAGCTTCTAAATGAGAGGGTGGTAAAAAAAAAGCACGACCGTCTCTCCTGGACTCTCTCTCTCTCTCTGTCTGTCTCTCTGTCTCTGTCTCTTTGTTTATCAACGCAAATAACTCGGCACAAACCCAACAGAATTTAACGATCTTGGTCTTAAAAAAACGGAAATTTTATTCTTATGTGCTGACATCAATATGAGCAACAAGTATGGAGTTTAAGTTAATGAAATCGATTAAAATGTGTTTAAAACTAGTGGTGGCGCTAGTGTCAACGTCATCTTATGAGGATAAAGAGTTGCAAATGAACTAAAATTGACTGCGGCTGGCAAAATGGCTATTATATTTATGATCGGGCCTGCGGCCGGCAAATATGCCATATATAGAAAAGATCTTAGCCTATCTAAGAATTTTAGTTCATTTGCAACTCTTTATCCTTATAAGATGACGCTAGCACCACCACTAGTTTTAAACACATTTTAATTGATTTCATTAACTTAAGATCGTTAAATTATCATGTATTGATGGATAGACATTGTGTGTATTCCACAGAAAAATAAGACGATGGATGTATTCCCTTGGCAACTGCGCATTTGTTATGATCACGTCTAGGCGACATTTTGGACATAAATTAATGCATGGCGAGTTTTGAATTGCGCTAACAACAAATAGATATCCGAATATGCTAAAATCAAGTGCATGCGAATGTGACATAGTCTTTTTTACATATATACACACACACAAAATTGAATACATGGAACGCAACTTAACGTGAAAATACAGTTAGTGATTTTGGGCTGAATAAAAAAAAATTAACAGATGAAAACGCTGTTTGAAATTTATCAAAGTCATTAGTTAATGTTTAATTCATGGAATGGTATAGTATCATCTATAAACCAATGTCAGTACACTTGTATCAAGATCTCGGACATCAATATTATCTAAATCGATTTTTGTTTGGTGAATAGCAATAAGAGAAAGGAAATCAATTTGCAGCATATAGTGGAATAAAAATGAAAGAAAAAGACCTATTTCACTTTGCTGCTGATGAGGTAATTTCGTGTAACTGTTTAAGGTTTGGTGCTGAATTCGATTGAAAGATTTGTCAAATTCAAGAAAGTCAGCATTCAAAGTTTCGCATTTATTGTACTTTAAAATTGTTGTCATAGAAAATACTTCACACCAAATAAAGCATAGAATATGTGTCCCATTCAATTTATGGTTTCATATACATTATATTTTTCCTTACCATTTTAATCTGATTTTCTGGCTTCAAAGTGTAGTAAAATACTCATCACTGTTGAAATGAGTCCACCGAAAATCAAAAGGCCCTCAACAGCAGCCAAATAACCTGCATGGCATGTATACGATTACATATCAAGTTTATAGAAATTATATGTTAATATTTTACAAAACTTACATATGCTATAATAGTTGCAAGAGACATTTTTGTTTGAAAATATCACAAAACGATTAATCTCATTTGAAAAGACGCCCAAGATTACTATTCCAATAACTGCCGCCAATATAGTCATGGCAAATTTTGCCGTCTTAGATGACCTTTTAAAAATAATTCAAATTATAAAACCATAAGGCAAAAATAAATGGGAACACCAGCAAAATAATACTAGTGCTCTATTACCTCTCACTAATTGACACTATAGATGAGACGATTATAATAATGCCTCCCCAAATTCCAATTGAAGCATACATTGCCCCTTCGGATATGTAATAAAATAAAAATTCCCCATTTTTTCCTGGTTTTCCAACTATGTATAGGGCAATCTTATGAAATCATATATATATATGTATATTTTTTAAATTGAAATTTAATAGAAATGTATATTATTACTTGACAGACGATTAGTAGAAGAGCTGATGTAACGTTGATAAGCACTACAACCTTAACAGCAGTGGCAGTCATTGTTTGAATAAGATTTGTTATTACCCCCTCCAGTTCAAGTTAAGTGCCATTAGTAACTAAAAATATTCAACCCAAATTCCTTTCTTAAATACATGGACCTTATCTATTTCCTATATACTGTACTCTGAAAAAAGTGAGTTCACTAAAAGTAAAAACATGTTCTCTCATGGTCATCAAAACACAATGGCCTAGATACATGTTTTAATGACCATGAGAGAACATGTGTTTACTTTTAGTGAACTCACTTTTTTCAGGGGTGAGATTCTGAACTGCTGACTTAAGTCAAGTTCCCGAAGGTGTCCACTTATCTCTAAGTCAGCCATGTTATAAGGTACCTCGAGAGGTTACTTAGAGCTCGACTTAGCGCTAAGTCAGACTTAGAGAAGTTCAGAATCTCACCCCAGAGTACTATAAGGATAACATAATATTTTAATACTCGTGAAAATTTCTTCCTATTTCATCATCGATTTAGTAATACAATTAATAAGGTCATTTTAAAATGTTTCAAAAATAATAATAAATACATTTTTTTTTACCTTGGCCGCTTTGAGTGTCACATTTTACATTGAATTTCTTTTTCCTAAATGTCCAGCGTGCTATATATCGTAGTGTAATAATATGAAAAGTCACGTTTATTTGTCACACTAATTTATTTCTTAGGGTCGCCTGGCGACGTATTGTAGTAAGTCGTGATGACGGTAAATTTATACTGTGACTGTGATGACTTGTTGCAAAATCTCCTGCAAAATTTCCTTGACAAAGTTTTTTAAAACTAGGTGTGAATTTGTTTAGTTCAAAAAGCCCCTACGTCTATGTCCTTATCAGGAGAATGGCATTGTAGAGATTTTTATCAAGTAAAAATGTATGAATTATGAATATAAAAAATATGTGAAAATATGAATGAAACCGGACACGTTCGGCGGGAGCACGCATCCTTGAAAACAGGATGCTAAAAATAAAAATAAACAAAAAAATGTCCCACGAACAGTTTTCTCAATTTTTCTTGAAAGAGTAAAAGATTGACTACGCATTTTGTTATAACATACTAGATATACCTACTTAAAATGTAATTTAATATAGAAACAATAATTGATGTATTGAATGTTAAATGAAAAAAAAAAACATACTTTCGATCTTCCTTTAAAGTTGAAACCAGTTCGGCTGGATTCTAAGCTGAGATTGATAAAACTTTAAGAAAGGTATTATAACTTTAATTTATAGTTTTTTTATGGAGAAAATAATAAATCACATTAATAGTGATGAGATGTGTATAGTAGAATGGTTTTATAGAGAATTTGAATATAAAAAAATTTAATTTGAAAATAATCTGTGTTTTGAAAATATATTGGAATTCTCTTGATTTTCCTACGATTTTTTCTTTATGATCTGTTTGTGGATTCTTCTGGATTTGTTTTCTTTCTTAGTGGAATTATCCAGCATATCTGTATATATAATAAATCGATGCTATTTTGAAAGTTAGAGAGATAGCCAAATACCTAAATTATACAATGGCATTCCTTATTTGAAATTCAGCAGTTCGATAAATATTATTTTAACAAACTACTTGGTAACTCCGTTGTCTTGATAATTAGAGCCATAGAGGCCCCTGAGCTCGTCATTGAGAATCGATACAAAGCTCATACTGATTCTTTTCACGCTCTTTTTGCTCATCAATGAGCTCTCCAATGCGTACGAGTATACGCACCAGCCATAGTTACGTCCCTTGCCTTCATTATCATAAATCAGAGATAGCAGGTTGTTGAAGTTATTTGACTAATATAATGTATAAAGATATAGTATTAGGTTATTTCTTCATTTTTATTTCATTTTTACCCCTATGGCCTCTATACCTTCATAATAATACGCAATGACGAGTGAATAAATGAATTCATTTTTTAAACAATCGGATATAGTAACACGCATTGTTTTTTAGCGCTGCGAAGCCAAGGAATCCATATACAGCATCACTTACATTGCCCGCAGGGGTTTTCATCCACAGCGCAGCAGGAATTTCGATAGGCGCAGTTGAGCTTTAAATACCTTAAGGTTCCTTGATCATGTTTAGATATATAATGTATTTAAGCAAAGTATGAAAGAAAAATGACCCCTTCAGCTAGTAATATTTTAAACCTCGTATAGAATATCACATATTTACATCGAAAGATGATATCGGTTAAATTCAATTCAAAATGATAATAGTATAACTTTGCGTACATATGATTTAATTAATTAAGTATCATGGTAATGGAGCCGATGCTGGCCTTGAAAGAGAAGAAGAAGATGAATTATATCATTTCTTTTTGCGTATGCATCAATACGGTCATAATAAATGGTTGGCACACCCATATGTTCTATCCATATATGTACGACCTTGACAATATTGTAAAAAAAAAAGTCCCAGGCATCCAGCTTTTCGTGACGCAACAATACGACCTTAGTTAGTAGTCAAACCATACATATACACGTTTAGGAAAAAAATATATTGAAGGTGCAGCAGCAAGGGAAACGGGGACTTTTTCGGAAGATAATGTTCGCTTTATTGCCATTGCCTGAGGTCAAATTTTAGTCATACCATGCATATGCGTTTGGAAAGAAATGTTGAAGGTGCAGCAGCAAGGGAAACGGGGACTTTTTCGAAAGATAGTGTTTGCTTTACTGTCATTGCCTGAGGTCAAATATTACTCATCTGACCGCTAGGCATACATATATACGCGGATGCGCAAAAAGAGTCTTCGTCAGAGCATCTTCAAGTTTCTCTCTCTACTGAACAGTGTAATGCAGCTTCTGCATCATGGCTGAAATTGCGGTAGGCGAAGTGATCAAACTTGTTTTCGGGTATATGGCGGATGTGAAGCTCGTGTACGATTTAGTTTTAATTTTGAAACCGCTTGAGAAGCAAGTAAGGCAATGCTTCCTTCAGCTCAGCGCAAATCTAGCTCGAACGGAGCAGAATTTGGGAAGTGCAATGAGGAGCGCCCACGTTCACACTCAGTACGCCAAGCACGAGACGACTATACGTACAGCACTCCAGTGCCACCAGAGTTATCTAAAGAAGCCAAACAGTCATTGGAAAGAGCAGTACATTAAGCATGGAGAGCCGTTGCGCATTGCCGCCCGCACTCTAATGGAGGGTCTTGTAGGTGAACGCACTTTCGGGTTCGATATAATTCAGACCATTAGTGACGATGAGAATGTTAAGGTAATGCATTTTTTAAAAAAATCTCTCTGTATTGGTATTTTATCTATCTATATCTGTATTTTCTATTAGTATTTATGTATTTTCTAATATTTAACTTGATTTCCTTAAATTATTATATTCGCACCGATAGGGTCGGCCGGGGAAATTGAGGATGCGGCTCAATCGCATAGTTGCCCTTATCAATATAGCGATATGTCTTCATGCTGTTTATGTAAATCTATCAAAGATATCAGCGAAAGACAAGTATATATACATAATATGTGTAGCTTATAATTTATAAAAAGTGTCTTTTCTTATGATACATTTTTATGTATTTTAGCGCCCCAACTGCGCAAGCACTAGTAGATCTGTACAACGCCGCCACTCGTAGGATCGAGGATGAAATACAGAAACGTGAGAGAGAAGATAACGTTTACCACGAAATACTCCGAGTTCTTAATGACAACTGCCCTGCTGCTATGTTTGGTAAAGCGGACTGCAAAAAACTGGCGAAGGCTGTATACAACGTCTTGACAGAACGTTTCGATACCAGGCAGTGGCTTGTCATGGTTTGGGAAGAAGGTTCAAAACATTCCTACCACTATCAAAATGTAACATTTGGCGGCAGGTTTCATTGGGTAAAGTACATTAGTCCCGGTTTAAATCAAGATACTACTATCAGCGCTTTTGCCACATCTTTCTCTATGGATCCAGCCCTGCAACCAGTAGATTTTTCTGCACCCGCTGAAATACCATTTAGGTCTATCGAATCATATCGTGCACTACTTGGCAATATTAACCGTAGATCTAACATTCCCCAATGGAAACGAGAAAGCGCTGGTCTTTAAGTCAAAGTCCTGAACGAAATAGAACCGAGAAATCATTATTTAGTTTTGAGAAATGGGGTGAAGGAACTAATAAATGGGTTCTATTGTAGGCAATTACCAGAGGTGATGCCGATCAACTCGCCTCTGGTAAAAGAGCTTCTAGTAGGAGATAATTTAAAGGTGGTTGCTTTTCCAAAAGAAATTCCAAATGATTATAACAATTGGGAGGACAATGTGCACCACAAAATGGTGAGCTGGATGGAGGAACATGAACGGAGTGACCATAGTAAGGACCGTGAAGCGCTAGCCAATACCTTGTACGAGTACTTGTCGAGTTGTTACATATTTAGACGTTGGATAGTTATTGTTCATACTCCTGTTAATGGGCATCGCTTAACGTTCGGCACAAGATACCATTACGTGACGATTCCAAGTGGTCAAAGCGCTTTAGCCATCTCTTTCCCAAATGAGCAATTTCAGACTACTCCGGTCGATTTCACTCTACCCGATGAGATTCCAAAAGTAACAAGTGGTCAAAGTGCTTTAGCCATCTCTTTCCCGAATGAGATTGATTTTCTTTCGCACTTCGATTTCACTTTACCCGATGAGATTCCAAAAGTTACAGCTGAAATGGTTGGAATGAATGAAACTTTTTTCAACCTTTCTCCGACGTGGAGGAAAGAGAGTGCGGATCTTTTAGTGAAAGCTCTGAACAAGAGGGAGCCGAGAAATAATTACTTAGTGACTACTTTGGGGAAGGGGACAAGTGCAATTGGTTCACCAATTGAACGTCCTCTGCCAAATTTGATGCCCAAGAATTCACCTTTGGTAAAAGAGGTCGGTAATGTCGGAGAAAACCTGCACGTTTTTGCTTTCCCAAAAGAAAGTATTAAGGTTTAAAAATCTGCCGATAGCGGATAAAGAACTAAAGAATGTAATAAAATTCAATAATGTTTAGTTTATTAATATGGTATTAAAATAACAATAACAAACATTTTTACAATTTTACTGGACAACATTATAATATTGCATATATTTTTTATGTCAGTTATTCTTTACGAAATATTCTTGTCCTATATATTTAAACTTGAAATACATCTCAAGGCGTGGTATGCCTTACCAAATTGGATTATTAATTTTAAGAAAATTAACCAAAATTAATGTAGTTAATCAATGTAAACCAATCTTCAAATGAAAATAGAAACATTTTCCAACATAACGAAAGAAATCGGAAAAATAGTCGTAAGGTCAGACACTTGGATTTGAACCAGGAAGCTCACAACTATCAGTCAGACGCTGTGCCACTGAGTCATATCTGCATAATTGTGTGATAAAACAATAAACCCTTTGTTATGAATTAATTAGTTATATGATATTATGATTAGATCCATAATTTTGAGCTCAATTTGGCTGAATCCGAAAGAATGGTTAAAAAATTCAAGAAAATTAATTTAAAGTTGAATTTATTTTTATTAAATTTATTGTCAATTTGAAATGAAAAGTATAAAACATCACACCAAATTGAGCATTTTTGGAGCTGTGGCCCATTCATTTATGGTTTCATATGAACAGTCTTTCTTGCCTTTTTAATCTGATTCCCTGGCTTCAAAGTGTAGTAAAATGTTCATAACTGCTGAAATGATTCCAATGAAAATGAAAATAAGGCCCTCTACACCAACCAAATCCCCTGCATTCATAATCATGTATAGTACGAATACATATCAAGTGTATAGCAATAGATGAATAGAAAATATGGTGATTGCAAATATTCTACAAAACTTAAATATGTTACTATAGTTGCAAGAGATATTGTTGGATGAGAATTTCACAAAACGATCGATCTCTCTGAAAAAGACACCTAGGATTACCATTCCAATAACTGCCGCCAATATGGTCGTGACTAATTTCACCGTCTTAGATGATCTTTTCAAAATAATTCAAATTATAAAACCAAAAAGCAAAAAAGTAATGGCAAAACACCAATAAAATAATTACCCTATTACCTCTCACTAATTAATTAAAGACGATTATAATGACGCCTCCACAAATTCCAATTGAAGCATACATTACACCTTCAGATATGTAATAGAATAAAAATTTCCCATTTTTTCCTGGTTTTCCAACGAGGTAGAGAGCAATCTTTTGAAATCGTCATATATAAATAGATATAAATTCAAAAATTTAAAATCAATAGAAACGTATATTATTACTTGACAGACGATTAGTAGAGGAGCTGATGCAATGTTGATAAGCACTACAATTTTAACAGAAGTGGCACTCTTTTTTATTTCATTTTTTAAATTATCCTTAATTCCTAGATCAAATAATTAAGTGCCATCAGTAACTTAAAATATTCGACCAAAATTTATTTTTTTATATACAGTACATAGACGTTATCTATTTTCTATATACTACAAAATATAAAATATAAATTATTATTCGTAAAAATTTCGGGTATATCATATGGACGTCATATTTTACTTTGAATTTATTCTTCCTCAATATTCAGCGTTCTATATATATTTTGGTGTAATAGTATGAATAGTCGCGTTTACTGGTTACTCTAGTTGATTTCTTAGGAACGCCTGGCGACGTAGTGTATTAATCAATCATGATGACGGTAGATTTCCGCATTAAAAATTCAGATACTTTGACTTTGATAAGTGTTGCAAAAAATATGCTAAATTTCCTTGACAAAGTTTTAAACCAAGTGTGAAAGTTTTATAGTTCGAGAGCCCACGACAAAACATCTATGTCCTTATCAGGAGAATGACCTTGTAGAGATTTTTAGAAAGTAGAATCTTATGAATGAAACCTGACGCATTTGGTGGGCACATCACGCTTTCAGTATTTCCCTAACAGGATGTTAAATTTAAAAGTTAATCAATCAAACAAAATTTCTTGCGAATTTCCCGCGAATAAAAGTGTAAGAGATTTCCACGCATTAAAATATACATATATATATACATATATAGACTTACCAACTCTGATATTTAATATTGTATAATATAGATAGATTAATTGATACTTACTTTTAAATCAAAAAGTTTCGCCAGTTGGCTCATTAGAACAGTATTAGTTTAAGTCTTGAGGTCAACTATGCTGTATATGTAGTAAAAATCAAAATATTTTTGATTAAACTTATTCGATGGATTTAAAAATAATTCTGTCTTTTTTTCTCATTTTGTTCATTTCGCACCCCACTCAATTTCAATAGTTTACTTGATTTGATTAGTTTCATTATACCTACGTAAAACTTTCATATAGTTTGCATAATGACTAATAAGTAAATTGCTTATCCTATTTTCAATCGAAATCCTAGTTGGGGCCCCGATGTATTAAAAGACTGTGACCTTATTATGTGTTACACTGTTACCAGTATGTTTTATTGTCTTCATCTTAAAAGAAAAAAAAAACTTTCGATCGTTCTTCAAAATTGAATTCAATTCGGATGGATTCTAAAATGTGGTTTATAAACATCAAGGAAAGTTATTACGATATTTAGTTAAAGTTTATTATGGAGCTACTCAATAGTTTTCACAACAGTGAAAAATAATAAATCACAAAAATTGTGCACGGGATGTATGTAGAATAATAAGGGTTTTTTTTAAATAGAAAATTTAGAATTACTTAAACTTTTTTCATTCTGTATTTTAATGTGTACTAGCATTTCAATGCAAAAATAGCTAAAATAATTTGTGTTTTAAAAATATTTTGGAATTATTTTGATTTCCCCCCGATTTTCTCTTTAGGATTTTTTGTGGATTCTTCTGGATTTGTTTTCTTTTTCCGTGGAATTTGAGATTCTTTTTCCGTCCGAATTTCTTCCCCCTTTTCTAATGTTTTGCAAAGTGGTTTTTTGAATGGTCTTTCCCTCACTTTGTAGAGAAGGAAAATACTGATCAATGTTGAAATAATTCCACCGGTAACCAAAAGAGTCTCTACAATATTGTATAGGCCTACATTCATAATAATGTGCAAGCCTTCATGTCTATAGCAATATAGAAAACATTATTAGTGCCAATACAAAAAAAAACTTACACTGTTGCAAAAAGGAAGTTTTATTTGAATATTTCAATGCATAACCTTGCATAATGATTGATTTCCTCTGATAAGACATATATGATTCCAATACCAATAATTGTTGCCAATCCATTCATGGTAATTTTCAGAGTCTTAGAACATGTATACAAAGAATTTTAATTAAAACATAAATTAGCCATTAAAAAAAACTTAATATGTCCGTATTACTTATCATTTATTGAGACTATGGATGACACGATTATAAATATGCCTCCCCAAAGGCCAATTGAAGCATGTATTGCCCTTTCATAGTTCATTGTGCGAGGTTTATTAAGCCAGAGAAAAATCTTTTAAATCCATACAGATATTGGTTCAGTATTATAAGTCGCTTTCCTTCATAAATTATTTAAAAAATGAATAGAACTGCATATTACTTGAAAGTTGATCACTAGAAGAGCTGATGCAATATTGACAAACGCTGCAATCTTAACAGCATATGCACACAATTTAGGCTTCATTTTTGTATAATATACTTTTCTTTGTAAATAAATATATTCACCGAAAGTTCCTTTCTTATATACACACAGGATTTTATCTATTCTAAGTAAAGTATTTCTCTTTTTTATCACGACGTCAGGTAATAAAATTTATAATGTTCTGAAACGTGCGCCTAAATTTAACAATGTAAAATTCACCAGTACATGACATTTTTCTATATTTCAGCATCAATTCCGGAAGAGAAAGCGTGAAAAAACACGAGAAAATGACGCATTACGGATGTGATGACAGATATAACAATCTTTTCCATTTTATTTTGTAATTTTAACATTTCTTGCCAATGGGGTTTTCTATTAAAAATTTGATGGATTATAAAGAAAAAGTGTAAGAACTTTTCTCCATCATAGCTCATTATAAATGTTGACCGTTAAATTAGAAATGAACTAACAAGAAAAGGAGAAAACAGATTATAAATATTTAGTGTACTAACTTACTATATTAATATATTTTTAAAAAATCATCAGTATTTTTTTTTGTCTTAAATGAAATTGAAAATACTTTCGATCTTTCTTTAAAGTTCGGATGGATTCTAAACTGAGATTTATAAAAAATTAAGAAAAGTATTATAACATGAAATTAAAGTTTATTATGGAGTTACTCAAACAGTTTTCAAAACAGTGGAAAATAATAAATCACAAAAAATAGTGCATGGGATGGATGCAGTATATGTTTTAATGGTTTCATAGAAAATTTTATTTTTTCTTTAACTTTTTTCATTCTGAATTTTTATTATACATGAGCAATCAAATCCGAAAAGAGAAAAAGTAATTTGTGTTTTGAAAATATTTTGGAATTCTCTTGTTTTTCCAATGATTTTTTCGTCCTGATTTTTGGCGGATACTTCTAGATTTGTTTCCACGTTTTTTTTTCCTTCCGAATTTCTTTCACTTAGGAAAAATGGTTCTTCCCTCACGTTGTAGAGAAGGAAAATACTGTTCAATGTTGAAATGATTCCACCGGAAACCAAAAGAGTCTCTATAATATCGTTTGCACCTGCATTCACAATTATGTGCGATACGTCATGTATATAGCAATAGAAAATGTTATTAATAGAAACATAGAAAAAAACTTACACTGTTGAAAAAATGAAGGTTTTTGTGAAAATCTCGGTGCATAATTTCTTGAAAAAGGATTGATTTCCTCTGAAAAGATATGTACGATTCCCATTCCAATAATTGTTGCCAATAAATTCATGGTAATTTTTACATTCATAGAACACCTTATTATACAAAGAATTCCAATTAAATCACGAATTAGACAAAAAGAAAAACGTAAATTTTAAATAAATTTTAATACGTCTGTATTACTTATCATTTACTGAGACTATGGATGAAACGATTATAAAGATGCCTCCCCAAAGACCAATTGAAGCATAAATTGCCCCTTCAAAGTTCACTTGGCCAAGTTTAACAACGCAGAGAAAAATCTTGTGAATTCATATAAAAATATCGGTTCAGTATATTAAATTAAATTTAAAATTGAATATATAACTGCATATTACTTGACAGTTGATCACTAGAAGAGCTGATGCAATATTGACAAACGCTGCAATCTTAACAGCATAGGCACACATTTTGGGCTTAATTTTTCTTGAGAAATGTATTCATCGAAAGTTCCTTTCTTTTATATATGCATCTTTATCTATTCTTAGTATAGTATATCTATTTTTCACGACATCGGGTGATAAAATTTAATGATGCGCCGGAAAGTTAACTATGTAGAATTCACCAGTACAATATATTTTCTCATGTCATATCAATTCCGGAAGAGACCGCGTGAAAAACACGAGAAAATTACGCGTTATGAACGTGATGACTTTGATGATTTTTAATGTCTTCCATTAAAGAATTCAATTGATTAAAAAAGGTCTAACTATACTTACACAGAATTTTAAGAACTTTTCTCAATCATAGGTTTAACTCATTAGAAATGATGAACGTAAATATTTGCATTACAGCTTTTTACACGAAAATAATTTACAAGTAACATGTTTGTATTAAGATATATTTATTAATAATGGTTGAAAATTGTATTTTTGTGACCTTTGCGCATTAAAAATAAATCTTTTTAAACCATGTACAATTAAAGTATCATTTCTTAAATAATTTTTAAATTTCTGTGCGACAGGGTGGATTTACAGAGTAGCCTACTATTTGTCTTGTTCCTTGTGCTGTTTTCATTGACCATAAACTCTGATGTAATCAATTTGGAGAGAATTTTTATTCTCGCTTGGTTTCCAGGTCGGAAGCCAATGTTCAATATCATTCCAAAATTTCTGCATCGGTTTCGAATCGGAGGCTATTTGTCTTGTTCCTTGTGCTGTTTTCATTGACCATAAACTCTGATGTAATCAATTTGGAGAGAATTTTTATTCTCGCTTGGTTTCCAGGTCGGAAGCCAATGTTCAATATCATTCCAAAATTTCTGCATCGGTTTCGAATCGGAGGAAGACCACGGTTTTCCAGTTGGGCGACCATACTCACAAGAGTCCGGAAAGTAATTATTACCACCGACGCTGACCGCAAGACTCAAGAAAAACTTTATAATAATGTGTAAATAAAAAAATATCTTTTATTTAAATTGTGCAACTTAACTAGTTTTTTTAACTATTACTGGTTGGTCAAAGGGTGCCATTTTCGATTCAGTTTTCCATGGAATGTCTGCTACATCTTTACCCTTGCCCTTACTCATTATTAACTTCCATAGACCTTCTATGGGTACTTTTAACTGATCATCAGTCATTTTGCCATCTATGAAGAACTTGAAACCATTAGAAGTCCAGTCCATCCGAAAAATGTGAAAATCGTCAGAGAAATCAGGTGACGACTGCTGGTCATTTAAGTTGGCAGTAGTTACAAATGAGAAGTAGTCAGATTCTGTGCATGGTCCAAAATGAATGGCGCTAGAAGCCGTTTGCCGACCGAAAGTAATTTTGGAACAATTCATTTTTTGATTACTGTTGAATCTCAATAGTTCGATCTCTCCAGATAGGGGCCATGGACCGTAAATATTATTCAGTGGCAACAAGAAAATTCCTAAGAAATGTATTGGTAAATAAGAAAAACAGAAAGAGTTAAACCAATTAATATTGACCTGTTGAGATCCAGTCTCCTTTAGGCATTTTAGCTCGAATTTCAACAGTTCCAAAAGTGAAATTGAAAGACCTCTTTGTGGTTATTGAGGCGGATGCGACAGGATTGATGATGTCCCCTAAAAGTTTTGCAGACCTGCGCATGTAAGAATTAAGTCAGCCTTAAAATAAAAAATATATATAAACATATAATTTATGTATATATATACAATATGCAGCGTTTGCCTGCAGTTCGTGGATCACATCCTTCTTTTATGAGATCCAAGTATCCACTTTTCAAGAACTCATTACCATACCGGTCGACCGTCAGCGTTGGTTTGATGAACAAAGTTCCATTTTCAACATAACTATATTTGAACAAATCATACCATAACTCTTCATTGCGTTTATTAAGAATGTATAATTTGGTAGGATTTAAATGCGTATTCATCACCTGTTTTCCTTGTTATCGGTAAAGTATTGGAAACCAACAGAAGTTACACCGACTACCTTATTCCAGTTTTGGTTCAAGTTCAAATCTATAGAAAAATCGTCATTGAACAGCAGTGGCAATGATTTATCTTTCATATTATTCGCATTCTTAGTTTCAGTTTTCGGCTGGGCGGCGCTGACTTTAATCTTGGTTAATCTTTTCACAGAATTTTTTCTTCCCTTAACAATTTTATAAGCAATTAATATAGAGATGTTTAAATATTAACGTTTTAAACGATTTTCTTACTGGGATGTAACCACAAACATGATTTACGGTTTTATCCAGTGTCTGCACGACCGGAGTCGCACTAAAGTCCTTAAGGAAGCAGAAATTTAAAATCCATTCGAAATGGGTGCACCTCTTCATCGACAAGCAATGATCGGAACATTTTGACTTGTCGAACATAAGCTTGGTAGCAACTTGGTTTGGTAACATGCTGTTTGGATAGCTGCAATCAGTTGCCCATCGAGTCTTGCCATTGTTTCCTTCCACCCAGCTCTTGATAGCATCCTAGAATCAGTATAAATACACAACATTTATAACTATAATGTTTTAAAATCGTGCAAAGTATACATACTGGCCGGTCAAAAACGAAGCTGCACAATCCACCTGGATTATTATAAATTGCAGCTTTTGGTGAGGCATCGACGAATTTCAACACTTTAAGATTGCAGTAGCCTTTTGTGTAAACGACATGAGTGCAACGCTTTTCTTCGTAACAGAGATTTGGGCAGGAAGTACCCTCTTTTTTCTTAATTTTATCGATAGTTACTTCGAATAGGATATCTTTTGAAAAGCTACAACCGAATGACCATTTGAAACGACCATTCTGGTCTTCATACCACTTTTCCTTGGAATCAGCTAGTCCATCCTTTAGCTTGATATGTATTGTATTATACAAAAAACATTACATTTTGTTGTTAATAGTATATAATTTGCTGTATTATACCCAAGTAGTGATGATAAGAAGAATCAAAAGCAAATTATGAATGTTGGTCGACGATGTCATCATCTTTTACTCCGCATTCACAAAAGATTGACTTGAAATTGTGCTGAATCCAGTAGCTTTTTACTTAATCCAGCAATGACAAATCACAACAGAACAAACACAATTTTTTTCTATATTTAACAACCACAACAAGTAACAACCACGTATTAAATAAAATGATTTTTTTTTGTAAAAAGCAAACTACGCTGATGTAAATTAAAAAATTATAGCGATAAAAAAGAAATGATGGTTCATACGATACATCTTTTTTAAAACATAATTTGAATTTATTTTTAGATTAGATTATACAAATAGGCGAGGTTTTGCCACATATTAATATTTGGGAGTTGGAGTGGATGGACAATAAAAATCAGATTGGGTTTGCAATGGTATGCTGGCAGGGGGAGCAGCAAGCCAGCTTGGTTTTTTCACCGTGACATTATTTAGAGGGGTTGCATTCCCACAGTAGTTTAATTTTCATTATTGTTTTAACCTCCTGCTTTAACTTGACTTTGTTTTCTCTAAAGATACTGTACATTTTGCACTGGAATAATAGTATACTATTCCAGTGCACAAATTCCTTCCATTGCCCCAAACTAATAAGATAGTAAAGCAGAGCTTTTCAGCTCGCCTTTATGATAAAGTAATCCAGCGTAGCTGTATTATATACATAATGACTACGAGGTAATTTTTTAAAAACCGATCGTTGCAAATAAGGTTGCTTTCTCTTAAATATATATATCAAAGCTAATTGCTGGCTTTTTAGAAGTGAAAAATGTATCTGTATTGTTATCAGTTTTCGGGAACAGACGGAACCGGTTTGGAAAAAAACAGTCCCTAAGTCGAAAAAGTTTATCTGTATTTTTATCAGTTTTTGGGAACAGACGGAACCGGTCTGAAAAAAACAGTCCCTACGTAGAAACGTGTATTTGTATTTTTATCAGTTTCTGTATTTTTATCAGTTTTCCGGAACAGACGGAACCGGTAAAGGAAAAAACAGTCCCTACGTAGAAACGTGTATTTGTATTTTTATCAGATTTTGCTTAGGAGTGTATCTGTATTTTTATCAGTTTTCGGGAGCAGACGGAACCGGTCTCGAAAAAAACAGTCCCTAAGTAGAAAAAGTTTATCTGTATTTTTGTCAGTTTTCGGGAACAGACAGAAACGGTCAAGGAAAAAACAGTCCCTACGCAGAAAACTTTATTCACGCTTACGCACGACTTATTAGCTCCGCCTACGCTTCGTTTTTTTCGCTTCGCTCAAAAAACTCCGCTGGCTCGCAATTACCAAGGTCTTCGTGTCATCTTACTGATACGTGAATCTCATAATAATATATGTATACATATATATGTTTACAACCAAAAATGCATAGAGAACCAATGATAAAAATATTTTTTTTTTAAACTTTTATTTTTATTAGTAGTATTGTACCGGCCGTTCAACTGCAAACCCCAAAATCAACCGGGATCACAGTGCCGCCTCGGTTATAAGACCACTTCCTTATAGGACGAATTTGCATATTAAACCAATACGAGCCGCAAGATGACATTTGCCCCATACCTCGGTTCTAAGATCTATTCGCTTATAAAACCACGTACACTCTTGGACATATATATGGTACCCCCTCCGCGGGGCATGAGCCGCTTTTATTTCTTTCTGACGGGTTGTGCCGCCGGTGTGGGCTAAAATTTGGCTCGAGACGGTGCGCACTGTCCCACGGGGCTAATTAGAGGTGTCAATTCTCTCATTAGAAAAAAAATTAATGTTGACGAAGAATTAGAAATAGTTCATGACGAGGCCGAGTTCTTAGAACAAGGAAGGAGATATAGATTAACTCCTGCCGAAAGAATTGAAATTGTGCGCCGGCATAAAAATGGGGTCGAAAAAAAAGAATTGCGAGTCAACTTAATATTTCTCGTAAAGCTGTAAATCTATGGGCTGGTCGGTATCAAGAAGAAGGAAAACTTCAACCGCACGTTAATTCTGCTGGGCGTGACCGAACCACTGATGGTGATGAAGGTTTTTTATTGGCCTGTTCCGATTATCTTGTTAAAATTTAAATTAAGTTTCAAAAATATTTATTATTTTTTTATATTCAAAGCTGCAGTTAACCATTTCCACAATTTATCGGAAATTGCGGGAAAAGCTGGACTTCCTCATCTCAACCCTCGTCTCGTTTCAAGGCGTTTAGCTGAGATGGGACTGGGATCTTAGATAGCAGCAGTTAAAGATATTTTGACTGAAGAGCACAGGCGTGCTAGGCTAGCTTTTGCTTGACGCTATATCCGCTATCCATTAGCTTTTTGGAGGTCTTTCATTTTCAGCGATGAGAAATGCTGGTCATCAAAAGCAAACAGAAGGATCCGTGTTCGAAGATTAAGAGAAACTCGTTTTAATGCTGAAAAAAAATTTAAACGTTAAGAAAAGTGGTCGCTGTTCCGTCTGTGTCTGTGTGGGCCGGTTTGTTATGGGAGGGGGGACTTACTCCACTCAAGCGCGTCATCGGCAACTTGAACTCTGTCAATATACTACTATTTTAGAAGAGACTCTTCTACCGTTTGCCGCAGAACACTTTCCAGGTCCTTTCATCTTTATACAGGACAAGTGCGTAAAAATATATATATATATAATCATCTTAAAACTTTTTTTTATAGTTTACCATTTCACACAGCTCGTGCTACGCTAGATTGGTTAGCTCGTCAACCGCTTCTTTTTAATTAAGAATGGCCCACACAAGGTTGTGACATGAACCCTATTAAAAATATGTGGGGAATTCTCGTCACTCGAACTCAACTTGGTGAAAATAGACAAAGGGAACCGTTTTCACGCAAGAGACGCTAATAATGCCAATCAGCTGTTTGACTTTGTTTCTAGAAAATGGGAAGAGTTAATGAATTTACGCGAATAACAAGAGACAAGAGTATTGGGGTTGAAACGCTCTTTTTATTGAGTATCGACACCTGTATGGCGTAGAGAGAGCGAATAGTTAGAATTATACATAAATCAAATATGACATTCAACCACTTTGACATGTGACTCACCTGTATGGCGTAGAGAGAGCGAATAGTTATCACAAAGTCAAATAATACAACAGTAGCACGGCTCTCTACTAGCGCCACCAGGCGGTCTTACTAATTAATCAACAGAATCTAGCAAATGTCTTGAGTTCCGCTTTAGCCGGCCTGTTCGCGTTCGAACAGGTAAAAAATGACAGGACATTGATTGAAAACCTGATTAACAGTATGCCAAGGCGTTTGCAAGCTTTCATTGATGCTGAAGGAGGCTGGACTGGATATTAATTATGTGACTAATTAATTTATTATTGGAGAGAAAATTTAACCTGAAAAATTCCTTCGTAAAACATTTTCCCTTCCTAAGAGAAATTCTATTCCCGATTTCTTCATTAAAAAAGTTCAAGGCCACTTTCCGCAAAAAAGCTACACACCTTTCTTATACTATTTTCATATTTGTTTTTTATCGTTTGGTAAGAGGTGCCATAAAAATTCTTTAAAAAATGATCCTATAAATAAAGATTGGAAAAAATAAAAAAATTAATGTGAATAGAGGTTACAGAAATCGTGTTCAACCATGGTTACCTTTTTGATTAGTTATGAGACATTCTTGGGCTTGATCGTCATAGTTATTAACTGTTCTAGCATATTTGGAATTGGTGTCAACTTAACCATGTTCATGAAAGAGGTAACAGTTCTCATGTACAAATTAGCAAGTACCACCGCCATTTAAAAATTAGCCCAATCATTTATTAAACGAAGGGATGTGCAATTTTGCATACAAATTCGTCTTGGATCTGCGCCTATATGTATATATCTGTAGTTGAAATCGTGAACTATAAGAAAAGCATAACCATTTAAACATTAATAGAGATTTCATGTATATTTTACCATGCTGGGTGAATATTGCAATGACGTAGGGAAAAGTGGGGTTATTTTTGACGGGGGCTATTTTTTTCTAAGTTTTTACCGAATATGGGCAATAAAGTTAGGCATAAGTATTTTTAATTTAAGTTTTTATGCGCAGTTTTGTATTATTAAAATAACCTTGAAATCGCAAACAATTTAAATATTTGTTAATTTTTTTTATATTGACACCATAAAAAAATTCTTCAATTTCTTTTCTAGCGATGTCTTTTTTTTCTTTCGTCAACTCATTTCTTCAATAGTTCAAACAATTGTGATGGAGCTGTTTGTGGGGCTATTTTGGACACAACTTTTTTAGGAGAAAACAGCTGTTTTGGGCGAAGTCTAATGGGGGGGGGGGGCTTTTAGGCTACTCTTTTTATATTTTTCAAGTTATTATATTACTTTGAGTTCTACATTATGAACCATTGATACACTCGGAAAGGATATTGAACTTCGGTTTGATTGATATGCTTATTTATTCACAAACCCACATTGACGTGAAAAAATAATTGTTTTCCGAACTGTCCAAAATAGCAGACAAAAAAATACGTTTCGCAAAAAAATGATATAAAATCAATTTGTGTACATATAAAAAAAATTTAAAAATCACATTCCGAAAGAAGAAAGAAAGGACAGCACGGTACCAAATATTATTTATATATTATTGCTTCCCACTGAAAGAACCAAAATTTCGAATGTTTTTTCCAAATTAATCCCACTCTCCCACTTAAAGAGAACATATGAGCTTTCAAGTGTTTAGTACTAAATCAGTACTAAACTAAAAGTTAAATTTAACTGCTACTAAACTTAAAGATTTTTTTATTTAACTCCACTTCCACGTAAAAGCGGTCGTTTTGTTTTTAGGAAGAGTAGCTATTCCTGGGGGGAGGGGATCGCAGAGAGCAGATAAGTTTTCAAATTTTTTTCAGTACTAAAGAATCATACGTGGGAGCTAATCAACGCCAACCCTATTAACGTTTATAGTAATTTCGGCCGAAAGCCGAAAGCAAGGGCCAGAAAACAGTCAAATAAAAAACGACATGGAAAGAAGGCTCGTTGGTCTAGGGGTATGATTCTCGCTTAGGGTGCGAGAGGTCCCGGGTTCAAATCCCGGACGAGCCCTTCTCGTGTCGTTTGTTAGTGTGTTGTCACCGGCATCGATGCTTTTTTAATTGAACACCACTTTCACGTAAAAGCGTTCGTTTTGGTAGCTCAAAAGAGCTTTCCTTCGAATTGACGAGAACATTTTAATTCTGCAGTCCAAAAATGATAACAAAACTTTTTAATCCGTCGAAATAAAAGAATGAAATGGAGGGAAAGTTTTAAGTGTTGTTAGGTCAAGAGCAACGATAGAGAAACCCAATTTCCTCTTCTTTTATCTTCTTTACTTTCAATAATTTTACAAATACCACTTTATAGAATCAAACTTTTGCACTGTTATCCAAAATGTAGTGTAGAAAAAAATCAAACCGCTTGGGTAACGCGTTGCAAACGTGTCTCCTTAATCAAACAGACTTCGTCTGCTTTTTCCCTAATAATTGATTCTTGGAAGTGGTGGAAAGGAGAGAAAAAGAGAGATAATAAAAAGAGGGGAGGGAATTTGCAAAATCACCTTGAGCGCACATATCATAATGCTTGGGTGATTTTAATCTTTGATAAAAGATATGAGTTGGGAAATTTCTATAAATGTTTTTTTAAAGCTATTTCGGACGAAACCGAAACGTGGGTCAGCTAGTAAAATATAAATTCCTGTTGATGAATATGACTTGATCAAAGCTGATCTGAGAATTACGAGTCATGAAGATACATAGAGTGATCCCATCAGTTTACAGGGCACCATTGTTTCCATGTCCAGTTTCCCAAGTCCTCTCCTGACCATGAAATTGTATAGAATACGCTTGTATATAGCTTTTTTACATATGCGACTACCGCTTCACATAGGGTTTCCGAATTTTCGCTTCCGGGTAATTGGCTGTTTAATTGCCATTTTCACTAACTGGGCTTAGATGTTTACAGTCACCAAAACGTTCGTGAATATGCAAAACAGTATTATTAATGCGGGTACCTTTATTGGGTTTTACCAATGCGTATGTTTCTTAAGGGCTGTATTTGACTTTTTGGATTATTGATCATGCCTGAAACTTAAGGCGAAACAACTGTCGAAATTCAAGAAATTGTCGAAAAATAATGTGTATGAAGATTTATGTTTTCATACATTATAGGGCTGTTTACACCCTACCTACGCGTCAACTGACAACGCCGCATTTGGCTAACCATTTGTGCACGACATTCAAAAAGAGAGCTTGAAGGCATTCTGCTTTTAAATTTTTTTTAGTTTTAGTGCCTCACTTTTTTCTTCCATCTTGATCAGTATTAATAAGAGGGAAAAGAAAAACTGAAGAGCCTTCGATACAGGTTCTTAAGCGGGGAGGTTCTCTCGGTCCCTCTCTTAAACGCCTTCTACCAGATATTGGATGGTGTCGTTTGCAACATTTATGAATGCACCGAGATAACCGATGTATCATTTTTCGTTCCAAAGAAGATATTGATTCTCCCCTTTTTTGTACCCAAGTATCCCTTGGTATAATTTACTTACTTACAAAACACTTTATATAATATCAATAATTGGCAAAAGGTCCACCGTTAGACAATTGTCCCGTTTATGTGCTCAACTCGTTGGCAGAACTAGTGGAGAGAGGCCAAATTGGAGAAATATTTGTTTCTGACTTTCTGGACCCTATATGTACCATCGGAATAGTACCAAAGAGTGAGCACCTTTACAATACTGTTACTTTTATCAGCGATCACATTGAAATTAAGAAGGAAGGTAAACCACTGCATTTTTAATAAAACAAGTTATATGTATAAAGAAATACAAATGTTAAATTGGACTCATCTAAAGGTCACCAGATTTTATACTGAACGGGTGACTTTGGGGAGGGATATCAACAAGAAACTGTTTATTTTATGAAGGGAAGGTCGATTCCCAAGTCAAAGTTCGCCGTCATCGTGTAGATCTATCAGAGGTCAATGCCTTGCTTGATCAACTTAACCCCGTGGAAATTGGGGTGGTGGTGTGTTGGAAGTCTGGACTTCCAGAACAGGAAATTGTCGTTTTTTTTATTCGACGATGAATCATTCTACTCTGCACCAAATTCTTGGAGAGAAGATTTGTCATATGCAATGACAATGGTATTGATTTGAAATAAATATTAAGTAAAAGTTTTTAAACATATAGTAAACTCTACTTTTCAAACTATAGCTTGTGTTCGTCGAAGAAGTTCCGTTGCTAATAAATGGAAAGATATATAGACAGCGTTTGCCAAAGGACTACGAAAACTGTTACAGAAGTAGAGCATAATATCCTATGATTTATTATTTATTCATTAAGTTGTGCATTTTAGGTGTAAAATGTGCTCTTGATTGGCATGGAGATGAGTTAAATCTTCCTGATGGACAAAGGAAAATCTACGCAACTGCATTATTGAAAACAGTATCAACTGTCCTAGTATAGGATCACTTTATTGAAAAGACGAGGTAAGTCACTCTCATTGAAAGACGACTAATTTTTTTTGTGAGCGGGAATTCGCTAAATGTGGTAATTGTCGTAACCAAACTAAGAGATCAGGGATTCTTTCTAGGTATGATTATTTTGTTTTTCTTTTCTTAAAATATTATACGTAATCATTGTGTTCTACACGTAATTATATTAGATATTTTCAAAAAATTGAAAACGAACGCGTTAACGGCCGTTAACGAAACAAAACGAAAATTTTTATTAATTCGTTATCGTTTTGGAGTAAATAGTTGGTTCGCTTTTACTCCATAAGTGTATTTATACATACTTGGTTCAGTTAATCAGTGAATGGATCATCACTTTTGATGCTACTTCAAAATCGACGTAACATTTGAGGAATTGTCGATATATATACATACATATATTAATATGTATGATGTAATATTTATGTGAGCTAGAAAAGATCTATGTTTAATGCTTAGGTTTGATATCAGCACCGCAATTGAAGTACATTTTTCATCATAAAAGAATAGTAAGGAAACTGCAAAGTTATGATGGCATTTTCTCATTACATATTCAAACTTTCTACAAAATGAACATCGTAAAGATGAATTAAATACATCTAGTTGCACCATAATTATGCCTATCGAAATTACCCAGAATAAAATATATTTGTGTCTAAAGTTTCCCTCCATGTCCAAAGTTAGCTGCTTCGACAACAACTTCCAGTGATAGACGATTCAAATCAAATGCTATATTTTTTATAAAGGATGCGCTACTAAAAGTTTACAAAATGGTGTATTGAAAACGAAAAATAAAACGATTTTTTCGTTTTTCTTTCGTTTTTGTATTTTGAACCCGCTCGTTTTCGTTTCGTTTCTTAAAAATGGCCTCGTTTTCATTCGTTTTCGTTATTTTTTCGTTTTCGTTTTCGTTAACGGTGCAACACTACCAAAAAGATCAGCTTGATGAAAAGCATCAGATAGAGCACAAAGTACTAAATAGAAGCATTGAATGCATCACACAAAGAAGAAGTATTAATACGGTAACTCATGAAAATTTTCAAATGATGTATTTGCATTAAATTAAAAGAGGTTCGGAACTAATTATCGGTATTTAGAATTTTGTGCAAAGGGTTTGCACAGAAAAATGAACTGTTGGTAATTGCTGGAAGTACCTGTCATGATTACGAACCCCGTTTTTCTGTTTTGTTGCATCATTTACAACAACAATGAAGACACGCAAGTTGTATGGGTGATACGAACCGCAAAGGAGCACCCTTTTTATATTAATATTTTTGGTAAAAATGTAATTTTCTTCAAAGCTTTGCTCATTTAATCTTTCTGTGGTGTTAGTTACTATTTTTTAGATTGCTACGGTTTTTTTTTCTTCAGCAAATTTTGTTTATACGTGTCAAGCTATTACACCTGTGTATATTATGCGCTTTTTATAAAAACCTATTTGAGCACTATTGTACACTATTAGGGATTATGTAGACGAGTAAGGTTCATTTAAGTGCAAATCACATTTATCTACCGACAAAACAAGAGCATACACTGCCTATACATTTTCTTTTTAAAGTAGAAATACAAATAAAAAAATAAACATCCAATATGTATCTTAAATTTATTATAGTGTCTATGACAGTAATAGACGATAAATCAGTAAACTTACAATTAGCAAATAAAAATTCATAATAAGATAACCGTCATGTGTATTGAAAAACAATTAGTGTCCATTTAAAAGGACAAATGCTAACTAGGTCACAATAACCATATATTATTATGAAACATGTGAGTATACCAGCGTCCCACCATACTTTTTCTTTAACATCAGTTTGAGTTTATTAGTTACAGTATTTACAAGTGATGCTATTTAATTATTTCTCATTTCACCTCAACAGCATAAGAAATATTTATTAAGTTTTCACCAAAAAAATACTTGTTATACCATATTTATCAAATTGCTGAGCTGCGCAATAGAAGCTTGGCACAACTAATTATTTTCTATTATGCAACTTGAAAAACAAACAAACATGTTTATTGTTTTTTTTGTTTTTTTTTAATTTGTCTAGATTTAAAAACATATAGCTACTTCTTCATGTAACTTGTTGAACCGGTTCAGCAATCAAAATAAACACTAGTTGGCCTTTTTAATATTGCGCAAAGTCCAGCACCACCTAGAATATCCTATAAATACAGAGATTGTGTTCATGTCTAGTAACAGTTTTGAAATTTAAGCTCAGACGAGTAATATACAGCAGTAAAGTGCAAACCAAATTTTTATTTACCAACAAAACGACGAGGGCATGCTCTGCCTATATACAACTTCTCTTAAAACTTACTACTACAAATTCAAAAAAAGATATCCAGTAAGTATCTTACACTTATTATAGTTTATATTACAGTGACAAGAAATAGATAAATTAGCACAGATAAACAGTAGATCAAAATTTTCATACATGAGACCTGGGTTATATCTATGTATATTTTTAAATTTTTGTTTTTCATTTTCTATGTATAAAAAACAACATATAATTCACATATTTTTATTTTAAGATTATGTTACTGTCGATAACATATTCCAAGTACGAACTTTGCTTGGCAATAACCTATAGTCAAACCAGAATATCCTGATAGCTTTACTGATGGGCTTCTAGATACCTCGTTTACTAAGTGTCTTGGTCATAATGATCCACAACTACTTACCAGTCCCAGATATTGCCTAAACGTATATATAGTTAATAAGTTAATAAGTACAAGGTGGTATATTTTTGAATTTTTTGTTCAAGCCCTTTACATTACCCTTCTTTACTCACTTTCTTATTATTTTAGGGAGCTTAGCCAGCTAGATTTTGTTGTTTTTGTTTGTTTATTCTCTTCAATTCCAAAAGTCTGATTTTCTATTCTAATCCTATCTAATAAGTAAAACAAAAACCCGAACCCATTAGGTCGATACGAAAAGTTTATTTTGTTCTAGATATAGCTTGGCCTATTTTGAAGCAATAAGTCCGTCGAGTATATTGAAGCCAGATGGACGAAATTGATGACCCTTTTTTTTAATTGTCTTCTTGCCCTCATTTTATTATCACTATAGGACGAGTCGTAGCCTTTGACCCCCCTCTAATTTCGGCCTATATGGCCATTTATCAGAAAAAGGTGTTTGTTTTATATAAGCAACCTTCAAACGCTCATGTAGGGCAGTCTTGGTTTTTCCTTTCCCCGAAGAGCAAGCCAAGATTGCTCTTCTCTTCGGCAGTTTTCTTTCTCCTTTTCCCTTTCCTTTAAGTATCTGGTGCCTTCTTTTTTCTTTTCAACTATCACCACAGCATCCTATTACTGTTTTCAACAATAAATACCAAATTTCTATATATTATTTAATATTTTATTATTAGGAATAATGCCGAAAGGTATTCATATTGCTCAGTTCCGAATATCTACTGCAATCATCTCATCCGCAGTTCTATTTACTGCTATAACCGCTTGCAGATTATTGAAAAAATGTCTAACAAGATATAAAAACAAGCTGAAAAAGCCGGAGCACACTGCTGGAACAAATGATAACCAACAGTATCGTCAAGTTCCCGGTAAGAAACCAACTTTTGACCATTTTAATATATTTTACACAATAAAATATTATTTATTTTTCTTCTGATATATAAAGGCTCCATTGGGTGGCCAATTGTTGGGCATTTGTTCTACTTGAGTGGAGCCGATCCTTATCCCACAATCGATTATTACAAGAAAAAGTACGGACCCATATTTCAGCTTCAGTTGGGCTCATTCAGAACGGTCATTATCACCGATTATAGCGACATAAAGCGACTATTCGCCACTGCTAATTTGACGGATCGACCGCCACTTTATTTCCACGAACGTTCCGGATTCGGTTTTAAAGGAGTGGGAAATGCCAGTGGAACTGTCTGGAAAGAGCAGCGCACTTTTGCTTTCCGCCATCTACATGAAACTTCACTTGACTTTCTCATTGACCGAGAAATCGCAGAATTCACGAAAGTATTGTCGAAGAATATAGGAGAACCTTTTAACATCGGACTCACCTTGGACCTCGCTATTATCAACATTGTTTGGGCCATTGTTGCAAGTAATATAACAGTTGATTCCTTAAAAAATGTCATAAAATTATGCCGAATTCTTGTAGGTCATCGAATAAATTTGGACGACAATAAATTCTTAACGTTCGCTAGAAATACGAACATGAACTTTGAGCTAACAGGTGGCTACTCACCTGTGGCCTACATACCTTGGCTCATCAGGATACTACCGAGCTGGATCACCGGCGAAGATTCTGTTAGTAAAAACGCCAAATTATTCGCAAATTATGCCGAGGTTAGTGCCCATCCACATCTATACTTTACAACTATATTGTATAAATAAATATCTGTTTCTATAGGAACTAATTGGAGAGCACAAAATGTCACTGGATCCGGAAAACCCTCGCGATTTTATTGACCAATTTTTGATTGAGAAGTCTAAACGTCCGTTGAATTCATCCTTTACGGACCTTGATCTTTTAGCTGCCGTTACCGAATTCTTTTCGGCTGGGGGAGAAACGATCTACAGCACTCTTCGTTGGGCCATCCTGCTCATCAGTGGGCACACAATCGTTCAAGATAAGATGAGGGAAGAGATCAATCAGGTTATTGGGTATGATGGTCAAGTAAAGGCCCAAGATCAAGCAAGGTAATAAAAAATAACTTTAAAGTATTGATGGAATATTTTAATAATTGGTCGTTAATTGAAAGGATGCCTTATGTGACGGCAGTAATTATGGAAGTTCAGCGATTTGGTGATTTGCTTCCCTTTGGTAATTTCCGTTGCAATAATCAAAGGGGCGTTATTTTTAAAGGATATCTCTTTCCTAAGGTATTGTGAAAGTTAGGAAATTTGTTTGATTGGTTTATATATCAAAAGTTGAACAGGGTACAATGGTTGGCGCGTTTTTGGGAGGCTGTCATCGGGATCCAAAATATTGGGAGAAACCAAACGAATTTTACCCCGAACATTTTTTGAGTGAACAAGGAGAAATCCGCCAGAACATTGAAGGGTTCTTCCCATTCTCTACTGGTGATATTTTTATTTTATTTCTTTCCATTATAAAACTGTATAATGAAAGACATTGGATATTTGATTATACAGGTAGACGCTCTTGCATTGGGGAACGTTTAGCCAAGAAGGAATTGTTTTTATTCTTAGTCAACTTTTTCCAGAAATTTACATTTCGCCTTGCTGATTCGTTTGATAATACTAATAGATCCTCTAATATATTTGACGCTGACCCCACTAGTGGTATTTTTCGTTGGGCTCAGCCATATCAAGTTATCGTGGAGAAATGCAATGAAAAGTTTGATTGAATGAATTTTTTGACACAATTAGTCTGAGGGAGGCCTGCAATAATGTTTGTTTGGGGAAATATATAGTCAAAATAAATAGTCAAAAATATGGTGCAGTAGCTAGTAAAACCTGTGTTGCTGTTTCATCAACTATTAAAATTGATGTATTCAACTATTATTGGTAAAAAAAGGAACAATTGAAATAAAAGGAAAATATCGAAGCTTCTTTCGCAATTTTTTAAATACAGCAATTAACTATATATTACATAAGCATTTCACTGACAAATAATAATGTGCTCTCTTACCTTCAGCTTCGATAAGACTGTATATATAATACCACCAGTTCATCATAAATGGTTAGGGAACATAAATAGTTTGTGCTTGATTTGATCGCGGATAACATGTATTGCAACACACCAAAAAATAATCGATTCCAATAATACATTAAGCCCAGCCGAATAGTTAACATTGTTACTACGATGTTTATTGCGAGCCCGAAGGGAGAGCTTTTTGCGAGCCCGAAGGGAGAGCTTTTAATCCAGTCGTTGGAAATTTCACCGCTAGATGGCGCTGATAAACCTCTACGGGGACTCGATTTGAGGTTTCAGATTTTATTTTTGTGTCCTCGTCTCCATTTCGATATCAAAAGAATGGCTGAACCGATTTCTTTTTGCAATAGCTCATTCGATTCAGAATTTGGCAGAGATGAGAATAAGAAAATAAAAACGATTTGTTTTTACAAAAAAAACATTTTCAATATTTATCTATTTTAAGTTGAGACCGTTTGGAAACGCTGAGCCTGGATTCTTACAAAAGAGAGGTAGATTCAAATGTATTTGTATGTATAAGTATTTGTTGTTTCTATTCCGCTCTTCGAATTGAATATTGATTCAAAATAGTGTCATGTCACAATAATTTAGTAGTACATTAAATGAATATTGTTATCAACTAGAATGCAATGAACGAATATTGGCCCGCCGCAGGCGCGGGGGTTGGGGGGCAGCGCCCCCCCCCCCCCCCCCCCCAGGAAAAAAGCTACAGACTCCCAGCATAATATAATTGATTTATCAAATATTACATAACTGAAACGGGGGGGGGGGGGGGGATTTAATTCAGTCGGAGACTGAATTATTCTAATAAGGGCGAGCCAAAAAGCGAGCTTTTCTATCTTATTTAAATATTAAATCGTTTCGGTTGCTAGATAAATCGTTTGGGAAGCTGACTTTCACCAACATCTCTTTACCATGATTTACTAGGTTATCCTGGCAATTCATGATTTTTTGTCTCACGACAGTACCCTACATCGTGATCCAAAATACTGGGAGAAACCAAACGAGTTTTACCCCGAACATTTTTTTAATAAACAAGGACAAATCCGTGATAGTATTGAAGGGTTTTTCCCTTTCTCTACTGGTAATATTTTATTTTTATCGACTATAAAACTATTGAAATTAAATATGCCTTTGGATAATAGGTAGACGATCTTGCATAGGAGAACGTTTAGCAAAAAAGGAATTGTTTTTATTCTTGGTCAACTTCTTTCAGAAATTTACATTTCGCCTAGTTGACGATCCGTTAGACGGTAGAAAATCCTGTAAGTTTGACGCTGATCCTAATAGTGGAATATTCCGTTGGGCTCCACCATATAAAATGTTTTGTGGAAACATGTAGTGAGAAATAATTAAATTCTTCCCGACAATAATAAACTGAGTTTGATTAGATGTATTGTATTCTTGATTTAAAAAAAAACAAAACATTAAAACAAATCATATTATGGATGAAGCGCAGTCCATTTTGAACTGCATTCGTTTTGAATTTAATTTCTAAATAGGATAGGGATATTTGAGATAAAGTATTCATACATAACAATTTAGTAAGAGTTTACGTTTAATCCAGCTATTATATAAGTGTAGGACATAGGTACCGTTATTACCAAGCTGCCAAGTGATCGTTGATTGTTTACCAGCATTCGGAGACCCTGATACTACAACTAGTATTTTTATTTACCACAATCTTTCAAGGAGAATAAGTGATTACAATATTTGTATTTATGTACAGGCATCTGCATATTAATCTCCCGTTTTTTCTAACTCGTCTTTGTAACTCCCGTGTTAGCCTTATGAGGCTACCTGGATCCACCTGGCGGATGCCGGGGATTAATTCGCGGGTGCCTGTACAAGGATTTCCATGCATTTCTATTCACTAAAATGCTGTATAATTAATTTATATGATGGGTGTATAATTCGAGCTGCAATAAAGGGGGACTAATTTGCCTTATCTCCCAACTAAAAAAGAACATTCCAGTCTGCTACTTGGATGGATAACAATAATAGTAAGGGTAGTTGCTAGTTGGTAAACTTACGCCATATCAATGCACTATTTTTTTTACGAGCGTAAATTCTTTTATCACGGATGGGGAAAAATAGTCGTCCCTGATTGTCCTTGCAAACGGGAAGTATTGTGAACAAAATGGAGGTAACTTCCAAATCTTTGACGGAAAACAAATTGTCAATCTTGATCGGTTGCGATCGTGAATTGACCGATCCAATAAGTCTCAGTCTAATCTGGGATAATTTGCTATCGGGAAATCCTTCACTTCTTTTGGACACAGCTCTCATCAGCACTCTACCGTCTGGTGAAATAAAACACAGCTTCACTTTTCAACAACTAGACCAACGTTCCGCACATCTCGCTCAACAGCTCCAAAATAATTTTCAGCGTCCAAATAATGATTGGGTCGTCGCTGTTTGTTTGACACCATCAATCGAGCTGATTATTTGTATACTAGCGATATTTAGATTTGGAGCTGCCTATCTGCCACTTGATCCTAATTTCCCAAAAGATAGAGTCGCTTTCATATTGAAAGATGCAAATCCGTCACTGATTCTTACAAGCACGGAACTCTCGAACCAGCTTTTCGATCATCAGATTTCAGACAGTTTAAACATATTTTGTATAGATTCATTTTCTTGTTTGACTGACCAGTCAGCGATAGGCTTACAGCATCATTCAATGACGCAGCAGGATCTTGCCGTTGTTCTTTACACATCAGGATCAACCGGAGTGCCAAAGGGTGCCCGTTTGTCACATAGCACCATTCTTAATCGAATCAACTGGCAGTGGTGTACCTTTCCCTACACCACTGGAGAGATTGCTATCTTTAAAACTCCCCTAACCTTCGTTGACTCAATCGTTGAAATATGGGCACCCCTTCTCAAGGGGGTTCCAATTGTAATTGTGCCCAAAATATTGACACAGAATCCTCAACTTTTCGTGGATACCTTGAAAAAATTCAATGTTACTCGTTTGCTTTTGGTGCCTTCACTTTTTTCTTCAATCTTAAGCAGTATTAATGAAGAGGGAAAAGAAAAATTGAAGAGCCTTCGATACTGGTTCTTAAGCGGAGAGGTTCTCTCGGCCCATCTTTTAAACGCCTTCTACCAGATATTGGATGGTGTCGTTTGCAACATTTATGGATGCACCGAGATAACCGATGTAACGTGTCACATTTTCCGTTCCAAAGAAGATGTGAATTCTTCCCTTTTTGGTACCCAAGTATCCCTTGGTATAGTTTAATTATTTACGAAAATATTTTTAGATTACCAATTAATGAGAATGATTGTTAATAGGTCCGCCTTTAGACAATTGTGCCGTGTATGTGCTCAACTCGTTGGGAGAACCGGCGGAGAGAGGTCAAATTGGAGAAATATTTGTTTCTGGACCCTATGTAACATCGGAGCGGTACCAAAAGAGTGAGAACCTCAACAATACTGTTAAGTTTATCAGTAATCACATTAAAATTAAGAAGAAAGGTAAACCACCACATTTTCAATAACACAAGTCATGAGCATAAAGATATAAAAATTTAATATTGGACTCGTCTAAAGGTCACCAGATTTTATACCGGACGGGCGATTTTGGGAGGATTATCAACGAAAAACTGTTTTATGAAGGGAGGGCCGATTCCCAAGTCAAAGTTCGCGGTCACCGTGTAGATTTATCAGAAGTTAATGCCGTGCTTGATCAGCTTGACCAGGTGGAGATTGGGGTGGTGTTATGTTGGAGGTCTGGACTTCCCGAACAGGAAATTATCGCTTTTGTGAAGTCGACGATGAATCATTCTACTCTACATCAAATTCTTAGAGAGAAAATCTTGTCATATGCAATGCCAAGGGTATTGATTTGAAATAAGTATTAAGTAACAAATTTCAAACATATCATAAACTCTAATTTTTAAACTATAGCTTGTGTTGGTTGAAGAAGTTCCGTTGCTAATAAACGGAAAGATCGATAGACAGCGTTTGCTAAAGGACTACGAAAACTGTTACAGAAGTATGGCTTAATATTCTATTATATATTATTGATTCATTAGGTTGTGTGTGTTAGGTGAAAAATGTGTTCTTAAATGGGATGAAGATGAGTTAAATCTTCTTGATGGACAAATGAAAATCAATGCAACTGCATTGTTGAAAACAGTTTCAACTGTCCTAGGAGGATCCCTGCACAAGGCACTCTCACTGACAGACAACTATTTTTCTGTGGGTGGGAATTCCCTAAATGCGGTCATTGCTGTAACCAAACTAAGAGATCAAGGATTCTTTCTAGGTATGATTATTTTATTTTTCCCTTAAGATATACGTTATCATTGTGATCTACGCGTAATTTTATTAGAACTAGGTGACTTTCTATCAGCAAATACCCTTCAAGAAATCGTCTCTAAAATGAAAAAATCTGAGCATGCCAACAAAAATTACCAGAAAGATCAGCTTGATGAAAAGCATCAAAGCACAAAGTACAACATCGAACCATTAGAAGCATCACACAAAGAAGAAGTACTACGGTAAAAGATTAACATTTCCAACCTATTCACATTAAGTAAAAGAGGTTCAGAGCTAATTATCGGTATTTAGAATATTGTGTAACGGGTTTGCACAGAAAAATGAATTGGTAGTACTTGCTGGAAGCATTTGCCATGATTACGAACCCTATTTTTCTACCTCATGGGAGACCGCCAGGAGTCAAAGTGAAAACTTAAGGTGTTACGATTTATTCACTATAGTCAGCAGATTATTATTTTTTCTCATCCTTAGTTTTGTGGTCAAAGACAACCAGGATCGCATAATAGCATGTAGCATTAACCATGATGCAATGGTTAAATCAGCTCCTCTACAACCCACTACAATCGGAGTAAAATACGTTATGGAATTACTGGAGCACGTGTGGGGTCTCGCTTGGCAACAAAAAAAATCCTCACTTGGGTAAAAAACTGTATTACGATTGTTAAGAATGTTTTCTTGGAAGTGATAAGGGTGTTATGGTAACAAGTAACAAACTGTTCTTAGTATATTAGAAAAATGAGACAAATACAAACGCAAACATATTTTGTTCAAATTAAGGGAATTCAATCATGTATTAAATAAGTCGTCCCCTTAATTGCAGAGAGTACGTGGGCTGGAAACAGGGACATGTTATGAAATGTAGGAACATCGCTACGGATTCAACACTTTTGACTGCAGCTGAAAATGTAATCGTCGTTGAATTCATTGAACGTGAAAATCTTTTGGTTGCTATGAGAAATGGATTCCAAAGTGTCATAACTTTAAATTCGAGTCCTCTTACCCAGGTAAACTATTGGATTAGCTACTTCTGTAACTGGTTTCTAAATATTGCGCTTTGTTATTTAGCAAATATGTCATGATATTCTGGGTTATGAAATCGTAACCGAATACCAACCAAATGAATATATCGCATCGGACGGAACAAGACCTTTTGCTGGCGCTCTCGATTCGTATTTGATCACGATTGGCTTTAAAAAACTTTGAACGACACGAGCTTTACAAATTTAGTCTTATCTTGAGAACACGCGGTTTGCGCCTGTTTTTATGCTTACTTTATTATTATATTGAAAGATAAGGAAAAGATTCAATAAATTGCATCGCTACCATAAATATTGCGAATACCAATAAATCCAATTGGAAAAAATGGTATGAAAAATTACCTTTTGAGTTTATTGTTTTTTCATAGTAGTTTATGTCTGTATTTTAGGCTGCTGCAACACTCTGGTCTTTTTAGAGTTATTATTAAACTCTAAATAAAGGCAAAATGTAGCCCTCTCAAGCGTTTCTCTCACATAATAACTTATGAGAAAGACTTCAATTCGGGGTTTAATTCCTTATAATTTTAATCTTCTGAATTTTAGAATCATGATATCGGCTTAAAATTTAAAATGATTTCAACAATGTTTAAATTCATTTTCGAATGCACCTGTCCATTTATTTTAAAACGACAAATTATAATTATTATAATAGATGTTGAAGTTAAAATTTTCTTATTTATTTAGTTTTTTATTCTTTACTGTTATCCTAATTACAAATTTTAAAATTTTTTAAACCGTCTTGAATCATCCATTGGAGAAGCTCTTCATAGCTCCAACCTGTATGAGCCATGATGGCGGCTGCGTAGGAGTCTCGGTATATTGCCGGCTGCGTGTTTATCTCCAGGAAAAATAGTCGATTTATTTTCCCTTCAGTTGGGGCTGGAGACCTATCGTTGAATCGAAAATCCGATCGTGTCATTCCACTGCATTTAAGACTTTTGTGAGCTGTTTCTGCCATTCTCAGTGCATGCTCGTAATCTTCCTCTGGGAGAGGTGCAGGCACAACAAAAGTGATGTCCTCTATCCCTGTTTTGTGGGCAGTATCGTAAACCTTATCCCCATCGACAAGGATTTCAAGGACTCCCATTGCTTTACCGTCCAGTACTAGAATAACCGTTATCTCTCGTCCAGGAACGTATTCTTGGACGAGCATCTTATCCCCGTAGAACCAATTGGCAGCAGCTCTCTCTTGATCCTCCAAAGACGTGATTTTAGAGACTCCGATAGAAGCCCCTTCAGAAATTGGTTTTAATATATAGGGGAAATCTCGTTTAAGATGTTTGAACTCGTTCTGAGTTACAATCAACTCTTCTGGACAAGTGACTCCGTTAAGCTGAACTATTTGGCTGGTGTACCTCTTATTGTTCCCGAGAGCAGATGAGAGAACACCAGAAGACGTGTAGGGAATGCCAAGCATTTCGAAGAGTCCTTGGAAAATTCCATCCTCTCCCCAACGGCCAAGAAGAACGTTGAAGATCACATCTGGTGGATGCCCATTGAATGAATGGACGATTTTGTGGACAAGCTGTTCCACGTCTCTTGGAGGGTCTAGTGACACTACTTCGTGCCCTAAAGAAGTTAATGCCATTGCAACGTCAGCACCGTGCTTCAAACTGTATTCACTTTCACTGGACCATCCACCCATCAGCACCAAGACTTTCCTCGGTGAAATGTTAAGGATATCTGGTTTCTCCATATTAATATGTTAATGGTATTACCTGAATAAGATAGATTATTTGAAATTACAATTTGTTTTCTCATCTGCCCTCTTTTATGACCAACTAGCTGCCCTGTGTTTAGCAATCTTACCCGTTTTACGTTATTACCTGAATTAGCAATTGTATTACTTCTTTTATTGTGTCAGTTACCTACATTTCAGGCTTCACCTTCGTTCCAGGGCTTAAATAAGTTTTATTTGTAATTTATAAAGTCAGTTGAAAGCTCAGTCTTATTCTCTAAAACACGTATATGCAGGTTAATTGACAGTAATTAAATCATACCACGAATAAAACTTTCAAAAGTTCGAAAACTATATTTTCAAGTTTAAGGTTTATCTACTTTTTGAGCCCACCCCCTAGAAAATTTGGAACAATCAGGAATTTCCTGCCACATTAACTACGCTGAATATAATTTACAATATTTTAATCTAATATCATACCTTTTAAGACCAATCGTACCGACTGCTGTGTTAGACTTGGTCTTATGAAGACTTGTCTAATATATATAGAAAAATGTAGGGGTCATTATAAAAGAAAGTTTATATATTGAAGAAGTAATGCAATTAATAATTAATTACATGTGCGGTCCTTGCGTAAAACGGCCAAGGTTAATCATTTTAAAAATCTTATTCGTCACAAAACATTTCTACAATCAAGTTTATACATCAATGATAAATGAAAAAAAATTGACCTAGTCAAATTTAACTTGTATTTTACATCTGGCACGGATGATAATTTTTCAAGATTTCCCTCAATCAGAAAATAATTATAAAATTCTAATATGATTGAACCTCCCCTCTCTATATATTACCGAGAAACTCCGTAACGCAAATTATAACTATTTCTCGTGTTAACATATAAATATTAAATGTTTGTATGTGTTTATATTTCATTACTATCTCAATTAGTTTTTTTAGAGATTTTGTAATCATCCATGACCCCATTTCCAATCCCCAGGTTTACAGTTTTGTAACTATTTTCTGTTATCTGTATGACTGTCATGATAACCACTGCTAATTGTGGTTACGTGAACGGACTTTTAAGCCAGTAGAAATAGATAAAAAGTCAGATTTTTCAATTAAGGCAGTTCCATCATGTATTATGTAATTGGTATTCAACATGCTCTCGAAATAGCATTGAACAAAATCTTTAAAAGACCGAATTTATCTATTTTCCTCCCATTTCCAAGTTCAAAAAACAAAACTAGAAAAAGTCGAAAACAACTAAACTACTAGATTAAAACGAGGCAAACTAATCACAATAAGTCGAATTGGTAAGGTTACCAAATTTAAATCACGATTGCCGATAATTACAATATTTAAAAATAACTAAATTACGATTTTAGGAAAAATGGCAAAGTTAATTCAAATTTCAGATTCCCTAACATGCATCGCAATCGTATCATCGGCAGTATTATTTATGACTATATTCACTTCTGGATTCTTGAAACCATTTCTATTGAAAGCTAAAACCATAAAGCAGCAGTTTTTTAAGTCAACTGGCGTAAATGGTCATCAGTATCGTCAAGTTCCCGGTAAGAAACCCCTCAAATCTCTTAGCCATCGTGTTTAAAACAGTAATAAAAACAGTAAAGTTCCCGGTAAGAAACCGCTTAAATACCTTAGCCATAGTGTGTAAAACAGTACTGTTATGTTAGCTTTTGACGTAAAGGTTCTATTGGATGGCCAATTGTTGGTCATTTGCCCTATATGAGTGGAGCCGACCCTTATCCCACAATCGAATATTACAAGAAAAATTACCGAACCATTTTCCAACTTCAATTGGGCTCCTTCAGAACAGTCATTATCACCGATTATAGCGACATTAAGCGACTATTCGCCACTGCTGATTTAACGGATCGGCCGCCACTTTATTTCCACGAACGTTCCGGATTCGGTTTTAAAGGAGTGGGAAATGCCAGTGGAACGGTCTGGAAAGAGCAGCGCACTTTTGCTCTTCGTCATCTGCACGATACTTCATTTGACTGTCTCATCGATCGTGAAATAGCAGAATTCACGAAAGAATTGTCGGGTAAAATAGGAGAACCTTTTCACATCGGACTCACCTTAGACCTCGCTATAATCAACATTGTTTGGAGCATTGTTGCAAGTATTACCAAATAAGTTGATTCCTTAAAAATCACTGAAGTTGTGCCTATTCTAATAGGTCATCGAATGAGCTTAGATGACAATAAATTCTTAACGTTCGCTAGAAATACGAACAAAAACTTTGAAATTACAAGTGGTTACTCACCTGTGGCCTACATTCCTTGGCTTATCAAGATACTACCAAACTGGATGACCGGTGAAGATTCTGTTACTAAAAACGCCATTTTATTCGCAAATTATGCAAAGGTTTGTGTGCATGCACATCTGTACTTTTGGTTGGTTCATTGGTTGGTCTTATAATTGGTATAGATAAATGTCTGTTTTCCTAGGAACTAATTGAAGAGCACAAAATGTCGTTAGATCCAGAAAACCCTCGAGATTTCATCGACCACTTTTTGGTTGAAAAATCTAAACGTCCGTTGAATTCCTCTTTTACGGACCTTGATCTCTTGGCAGCTGTGACCGAGTTCTTTTCAGCTGGGGGAGAAACCATTTACAGTACACTTCGATGGGCCATCCTGCTCATCAGTGGACACACAACAGTTCAAGGCAATATGAAGAAAGAGATACATAAGATAATTGGTTGTGACCGTCAAGTAACTGCCCAAGATCAAGTAAGGTAATTAAAAAAAAAAGTTTAAAGCTAGTTCGTGGATTGGATATTTTCTAAACGATTGGTTTAATTAAAGGATGCCCTATGTGACGGCAGTAATTATGGAAGTTCAGCGATTCGGTGATTTACTTCCCTTTGGTAATTTCCGGTGCAATAATGAAAGGGACGTTATATTTAAAGGATATCTCATTCCTAAGGTAATAAGAAAGCTATGAAATATATTTAAAATGGTTTATTTATAGTCAAAAGTTATAAAGGGTACAATGGTTGGAGCATTTTTGGGAGGCTGTCATCGTGATCCAAAATACTGGGAGAAACCAAACGAGTTTTACCCCGAACATTTTTTGAATGAACAAGGACAAATCCGTGATAGTATTGAAGGGTTTTTCCCTTTCTCTACTGGTAATATTGCATTTTTTCGACTATAAAACTATTGAAATTAAATATGCCTTTGGGTACTTATAATAGGTAGACGCTCTTGCATAGGAGAACGTTTAGCAAAAAAGGAATTGTTTTTATTCTTGGTCAACTTCTTTCAGAAATTTACATTTCGCCTAGTTGATGATCCGTTAGATGGTGCACATTCCTCTAAGTTTGACGCTGATCCCACTAGCGGAATTTTCCGTTGGGCTCCACCATATCAAATTATTGTGGAAAAATGTAGTGATGATGAATTTGATTAAATTCTCCCCGACAATAATCAGCTGTTTTTAAAGTTTAATTTTCCTTAATGTATTGTGTTCTTGATTAAAAAAGAAACGTAGTCCGTTTTGAAGTTGACTTAAGTTATCTTTTTAAACAGAATTATTACTTTGCTGCTACTACTCTATGTATTTTTCAGAGTATATCCACATGTTTGTCATTTTTCGTGAATATTAGATTATCAGATGCAATACAATACAGCATACAGAAAAAAATACACTACTGTAGCATAGATATTACACCATAATAAGTTGTATATATGGCATAACAACAGTCTATATAAACTGCATTTCTATTGATATCCACGAAAATTTTAAAGATGGTTTTGACTTTTGATATTGCACAGCAGTTGATTGAATCGCAGTACCCATATCATATCAGCATCTGTAATAGAAAATATAGATATTTGTATGACAAACTTGATGAACCTATTTATCAAATTAATATTATTACCTAATAGTAATTATTTAAGATTATTTTTGATTGGCATTCCTCTTGGACATGCCCTCATGTTGAGTGCCGCCACTTGCCTTCAAATTACCTTTATTAAAATTATTCGAAGAAGAAAAAGAAAAAAATTATATCTTGTTGTCCTAATACATAATGTAATAATGAATGAATATTTTTGACTTTTTACTTACCAGCAGTTTCTGCCTGACCAATAATGACAAAATTGAGAGGACGATCTCCAGAACGTTTAGCTTTAGGAGGCATTATGTCGGTTTATTTCTGTTGCTACAAGAAAAATGATACTGCCAAATGATTTTCTTCGTCCTCTATTTATATGAATTTCCATTAAAATTATCTGTCATGAAGAATTTCACAATATTTGTTGGGGAAAACCAATCTAGAATTATCACACATTTAGTGTGATGGTGACAAAGCAGCAAGCTGGTGATTATGAAACAGTGGTTGTATAAAAAGAAAATTATCATCGAATAAATAAATAAAAAATAATGAGAGAATAAATCAAATACCGTATTAAATACATATAATACGTTAATACTAATTTTAGTGGGTTATTTTTCTTTTCAGGAAAACAGTTTTAACTATTTCCCATTGAAACAATGATAACAGAATACAAAATATTACTATAGCCGTATACATTTCTTGGATTTCAAGCTATATTTATCGTTCTGTATACTCAGTGGTGATACTGCATCATAGTATGGTTTATTGCTCATTATAAAAATGTAAGTCAAATGGAGCTCATAGTGTAGCACCTAATATGTTGGATACTTTATCAAAAGTAAATAAAGTGTTCTTTCTAGCTAAATTTAAAAACTAAACTCTGGTGAGTATAGTGATCTTAAGCTATATATAGGTTTTGCGTTGGTATAACCTTTATTAAATTATATATTTTATACTTATGGATGTGATTAATTATAACAACAAAACATTTGATAGTATTTCAAAACCTATATTTTATGCTGCTTCCATAAATCGATATGTGGGCTTGAATATATATCATTATGGAATGGTTCAAAAACATTAAATATATAGCTGAATAATTGCAAGTATTGTAAGTGTAAAGTTGTGCACGAAAATCCCCGTAAAGCTTGGTTCTTTCCGTAAGTAGTCTGGTTGTTGCATCTGTAAAATGCGCACATGAAAAAATAATAATTCATGGATAACTAGCATAAAATTGAATCATACTAATCGATTACATTGCAATCATACCTGTTTATTCACTTAGATTCTTGCTTTTGGTAAGCTTCTTTTTCGGGCAGCACCTCTTTATTATTGTTGCCTATATTTTAAAAGAAAAAAGCGTAATATTTGGTTCCTAAAAATTCCATATTTGTTGTTATTTGGGAAACTGATGAAAATACTTGAATTACCCGAGGCTGACAAATATGGAAAAGAAGGTCAACTTGACGTTCTTCGTGTAAATAAGGAGAAATTACTTGAAAGTCTAGACAACGCCTTTGATTTTTTTCCAATTTCAGAAAATTGAGAAATAAGAGGTTTTTACCATTTTGTATGATGCTGGGTCAAGTACCTTTTGTTTACATCGAATTTAGTTTAAATCTGGTGAAATTTGGAATTACCCGAGGCTGACAAATATGGAAAAAGAGATCAACTTGACGTTCTTTGTGTAAATAAGGAGAAATGACTTAAAAGTCTGGACAATTCCTTTGATTTTTTTTCAATATCAAACAATTAAGAAATAAGGGATTTTCAGCAGGATCAAACATCAATCATGAACTATATTTGGTATTCTTCTTAAAATATGTTGATCAGAAAGATCTCATATATTAGAAAATCACTTTTTATATTCTTAGTTATTCTGATTTTATGTGAAAAAGGCGCACATGCAGTTCTTACTAAACGCTAATCTAGTGAGACAATGCCCTAGAAAGCGTACATTAATCACGAATTAAAATATTTTCATATTTAGCTGTCTTTACGCTTTGTTTTTATATTCAATATAAAAGAAAAACAACAAATGTTTTTAAGGAGATTGTGTAATCCATTGGTAATGACGCAGTTTGGAACAGGTTTTCTCTTTACAAAGTCTTATATTGCATCTAAAACGCGTCATAATATACGTAATGAATAGCGGTTGAACAGGTTAATGACTTATAATAATCCAACAACTTTGCAGTGATTTGCGTCATTGTTTTTCTGTTTTGATGAAGGCATTGATGATTTCACCATCAAATCATAATAAGTAAGCTATTTAACTCGCTTTACACGCACAAGAAAGTATTCAGTTTTGCGGTGGGAGCCTCCCAGGTTTATTTGTGCTATCGCTATCAACAGGAAAGTCAAACTATTGAAGGTACGTAACTAACCAATATCAAAAGCCAATTAAATGAAATTAGATATTGATCTTCGATAAGATAATTAATTACATAGTTTGACTAGATGGTTTTGAATATTATATTAGCTGCCTAGATGGATGATAATATTACTAAAGAATATTTTATTGAACTTTTAGCTCAATTTTGTGTGATTATTTATTCGAGTGCTGTTAACTCAGTAGAAAAAGTACAATATTTTTTTGTAAATTTTTGTTTATTATCGCATGTTTGGCGATGGCAATAAAGCTGATAATTAGTGAGCAAAAGTGACCTCTAGAAGCAATATAACTACCTTTTGTATACAGCTATCTTTTATAGACATAGAAGATTTATATACATTAAGACTTCTAAGAAATCTGCTGATTAGAATTTCTAACGTATATTTCTTGCTACGTTGACAGATAAATTTTATTTTTCAACTTAAAGTAAGAACGGGCAAATAACCACTTCGTCGAATTCAGTCGCTCTTACGAACTTATTCTAGAGAAAAAAATGAAACATCCTACTAAATTTTCGAGGGATCAAAAGTTGTCAGTCTTGGCCGGTTGTGATAGCGAATTGACCAGCCCATTTGGCCTAAGTCTTAAGTGGGATCAACTACTTTTAGAAAAGCCTTCACTTCATCAAGATACAGCTCTCATCAGCACGTTTCCATCTGGTGAAGTCAAATGTAGAGTCACGTTTCAGCAGCTCGATTGCTACGCCGCTTATCTTGCAAAACATCTGCGTGAGAATTTTCAGCGTCCAAAAGGAGATTGGATCATCGCTGTTTGTTTGACACCATCAACCGAGTTGATTATTTGTTTACTCGCCATATTCAAAGCTGGAGCTGCCTACCTACCTCTTGACCCACTTTACCCAAAGGATAGAATTTCTCATATATTGAAGGATGCTAATCCGGCACTCATTCTTACAAGCACCGAAATTTTGAATGAAAAACATTTTGACCAGATTCAAAAGGATATGGGAATACTTTGTACGGATAAATTCTCTGATGCAAGAGACTGTAGTAACCAGTCAACAGTAAACGGCTTGCAGCAGCTTTCACCAGAAATGCAACAAGACGACCTTGCTGCTGTTCTATACACGTCAGGATCGACCGGAGTGCCAAAGGCTGTACGTCTGACATATAAACTCATTCATAACCGCCTTAACTGGCAGTGGAACACTTTCCCTTACACGGATGGAGAGGTTGCAATCGTCAAAACGACCATAACGTTCATTGATTCATTGATTGAAATATGGGCACCTCTTCTCGAGGGGGTTCCAATTGTAATTCTGCCCAAAATAATTACGCAGAATCCTCAACTTTTCCTGGATACTTTGGAGGGATTCAAAATAACTCGTTTGTTTTTGGTGCCATCACTTCTTTCTTCCATTATACGCACTATTGATACAAGGGATAAAGAGAAATTGAAGAACCTCCGTTATTGGTTCTGTACAGGGGAAGTACTCTCCGTCCACCTCTTACTCGAGTTCTACCAGAAATTGGATGGCATCGTTTGCAACCTTTATGGGTCTACCGAGATAAGTGACGTAGCATGCCAAATATTCCATTGCACAGAAGATGTGAATTCTTCTATTTATGGTGGCCAGATCCCTCTGGGTAATACAATTCTTCTCTAACAGTTATGAAATTAAATCATTATTCAAATTCATTAATTAATTATTATATAGGTTGTCCGTTAGACAACTGTGCCGTATATGTCCTTGATTCGATGAGGAAACCTGTTGAGCAAGGTCAAATCGGCGAAATCTTTGCTTCTGGATTCCATGTTACATCGGGAAGGTTTAAGCACCCAAAGAGCGAGGAACCCAATAATATGGCAGATTATTTCACCAACACCATTGTAACCAAAATGGAAGGTATGTGTTTTCACAATAATTCAGTACACTTAAAAAATTCAAACAGCTAATCAAACTTATCCCATAAGGTCATCATATTTTATACCGGACCGGGGACTATGGAAGAATTATAAATGATAAGCTTTTCTACGAAGGGAGAACTGATTCCCAAATCAAAATTCGAGGTCACCGAATTGACCTATCTGAGATCAATGGCGTTCTCAATCAGCTTGACCAGGTGGAGATGGGAGTGGTTTTAGGCTGGAGGACCGGACTTCCAGAACAGGAGATCGTTGCTTTCGTGAAGTCAGCATTGAAGAGTCCTTTTTCTCTGCACCACATTCTACGAGAGAAGATCATGTCATATGCCATGCCAAGGGTATTTATGGGAAATGAGCATTAATTAATGAATTTTAAAAAAGTTATCTCTATTTTATTTAAACTAGCTTGTTTTTGTCGAAGAAATCCCTATGCTATTTAACGGAAAGATTGATAGACAACGTTTGCTTAAGGACTACGAGAACAAGTACAACAAAGGTAGAATTTAATATCCCATATTTTATTAAACAAATGACCATGTAGCAATATTATGGTGCAAATGAACCTTAGGAGGGCATATACCACTCATAAAATCAATCACTTTTAAAATATTGAATGAATTTCTGTATTTGACGAGGGTTGAATCAAACCAATGTAGGTTCCTTTAAAATTCTCAAGTTTGCAAAGCTCATTTTAGCAATCATAACTATGATTCGCTATTATCCAGTAAAATCATTTTAAAAAGTTGAAATAAATCAAAAATAATTGGGAACGCCCCCAGGCCCCCTCATGTTTATCTGCACTTAATTGTTTATACGGTACTTATAAGGCCTACAAACCTTTCAAGGCTTACCCTATTTTTTGGTAAACTAGGTGAAATATGTGCTTCAAAATGGAATGAAGATGAGTTAAATCTTCTTGAGGGAGATTGGAAAACCGTTGCAACAGGATTGTTGAAAACAGTATCAACTGTTCTAGGAGGATCATTACAAAAGTCCCTCTCACTGACCGATGACTTCTTTTTTGTGGGCGGAAATTCACTAAATGCTGTCATTGTCGTAACCAAACTAAAAGATCAAGGATTTCACTTAGGTATCACCATATTTTCTTCTTTTGTTTTTGCAAACACATATCTATTGAGATTAACCCTTTATTTTATTAGAACTAAATGACTTTCTGTCAGCAAAATCCCTTCAAGAAATCGTCTCAAAAATGGGAAAACCTGAGGATGATAAGAACAACCAGGAAGGTCCTCCAAATGAAATACATGACACCAAGTACAAAATAGAACCATTAAATGCATCACACAAAGAAGAAGTACTAGGGTAAAAGATTAAAGTTGTCAATACGTATGCGCATTAATTTAGCGAGAGGTTTTTTTAAAACTGATTATTGGTACTTTAGAATATTGTGCAAAAGTTTTGCACAGAAAAACGAATTGGTTGTACTTGCTGGAAGTACTTGTCATGATAACTTACCCTTCTTTTCTGCCTCATGGGAGACCGTCCAGAGTCAAAGCGAAAACTTGAGGTAATGTAAGAATGAGCTTATTCACCAAATATAGTCAGCAGATAACATGGTTAATGTTCTTCTTAGCTTTGTTGTAAAAGACAACCAGGATCGTATAATTGGATGTAGCATCAACCATGACGCATTGATCAAATCTGTTCCTCTACAACCTACTGAAATGGGGGTGAGATACGTTGTAGAATTGCTGGAACACATTTGGGAACTCACTTGGCAGAAAAAGAGTGCCTCACTTGGGTAAGCAAGCAAAATCTTTTTCTCTCGGTTCCATTGAAACAGATAACAACAATTAAAAGTTGTTAACAAAATTAACTTTAAATCATCTGTATCGAAAGAAACAGATGGGATCGTTCTCAAAACACATACAGGCTCAAACATTTATACGAATGAAAGGCACTAATCAAATTTTAATAAACAATTTGTTTCCCTTGCAGGGAATATGAAGATTGGAAGCAGGGACAGGTTATGAAATGTAGGAACATTGCTACGGATTCAGCACTATTGAGTGCAGCTGAAAATGTTATCGTCGTTGAATGCATCGAACGTGAAAATCTATTGGTTGCCAAGAGAAATGGATTCCAAAGTGTTATAACTTTAAATTCCAGTCCCCTTACCCAGGTAAACAATTAAAATAACTATTTTTTTAAATGTTTCCTAAATACTGCGCTTTGTTTTTTTAGCAAGTATGTCATGATATTTTGGGATATGAAATTATAACGGAATACCAACCGAATGAATTTATTGCATCGGATGGAGCAAAACCTTTTGCTGGCGCTCTTGATTCGTATTTAGTCACCATTGGCTTTAAAAACCTTTAAATCTAATGCGAGGTCCCCGGTTTACATAAACCTTATAGCCTACGACTACACATAGTTTTAATACGCATATTAGTTTAACCATTTTAAAAACAGATATAATGACACTTTAATATAGGCGGGATTTTTAAATAAAATAATTAAAATAATATATAATAACAAAATAATTGGTTTAGGTTTTATGATTAAGACTGCAAGCAAATAATACACTCATATTAGATTTATTAACTAATATATGGGACGTAGTGAATACGATTCAAACCCGGAGAGCACGTAATATTATTGCCAATTAGTTCTCTGTGTCTTGTGCTTACCGCTATACGGCCCTTATCCCACGCTCACCTGAGGGTATCCACCCTTATTCCCACCCTTCCACCTTTTGTGTGAGCGTTAACTACATCATATCGGGTATTCTTAGCCAAGCATCGGCTTCAATACAAGTCTCTTCACGAGCTGCTATTTTACTAAGGCTAAGTCTCACTACAGTATTGACACAAATTCAGCCAATATTGTACTGAGCTGGAAACTTAGAAAATAAAACTTGAACATGTCTACAATGGCTTCGCAATTTTTTTTTTTACTTAAAAACCAAATGAAGACAACATATAAGCTCCCGATAAATTAACTGTTACAGTATAAGCAGAAATTAAACAAGTAACATTTCTCTCTATAAATTGGGATATGGAAAATATTATCCCAGTACATTGTTCAGAAATAAGCCATTATCTTTAATTGAAGATGTAATCAATAATAAAAATAAGTTAAAGAAAAATAAAGACAAAATTCATATTGTCTGCTTCCTCCCCCTCTTACCTACTAAGCCTTTAAGTTTTTATTTTTCGTTTCTTTACCAATAAAAAAAATCAAGCTAGGTCATACAATTTGTATATGCCAATATATTTAATACTTTTACTTCATATTATTCATTCATAATCTTCATCAGAAAATGTATTCCCTACTTATATATATCTGATTACTTAGGCGCCTGATTGAATTTATATCTTAATCATGCGATAAGTAAGTAACTTTCGGACTCAAATACTCATTGACAACCATTTAATGGTAACTGTTCATAAACCTAAGCCATAGGACTCTTCATTTTGTTAAATATTAAAGAAGTTTATTTGGACTCCAATTATTAGCTTATAGTCACTCATTCTAAAAAATATGACTTCTCGCTATTATAAATGTAGAAAATAAAGTCATATATGTTACATATGAGTTGTAAAAAGTCTCTCTGTTCCACTTTGCGCCACTAATTTATTAAAAGTACTTTGTGAATTTACCAGCAAAACAGAAGGCGCGTCAAACTCCTAAAATTCGAATTACATTTAGATTAAAAATAAATAATAATAAATAAATAAAAAATAATAAAATTTAAAAATAAATGAATGGTGTTTACTACAATACCTTAAGAAAACCAGCATCCATTACCATTACTCTGTCCGAATCCATTATTGTATTCAATCGGTGAGCAATCGTTAGAACGGTGCACCCTACAAATTTTTCCCGGATCGTAGCCTGGATGAATTCGTCAGTTCTATAAATTGAAGGTACCAGATGGATAAGTTACGATTGGAAAACAAATTTAAATATTTCATTTTAAAATATTGTATCTTCTAACTTTTGATCGACGTTGGCAGTGGCTTCGTCCAAAACTAGTATTCTATTGTCTTGGAGAATAGCTCTGGCTAAACAGACTAACTGTCGCTCTCCCACTGAAAGGTTTGATCCGCTAGATGCAACAATAAATTCTAATCCCTGTGGAATCAGTTCTATCATATTGACGTCTTCTAAAGCTTTCCACACAACTTGATCACTGTGTTCTTTAAATGGATCTAGATTGTCTCGTAAGGTTCCATAAAAAAGAAAAGGATCTTGCGGAATTATTGATATTCTGGAACGGAGTGTTTTAAGCCCTATCCTCTTGGTGTCAACTCCGTCAATCAAGATGTGTCCTTCCGTGTCTGCCAGGCGAAACAAGGCAGCAATTAAAGAAGACTTTCCTGCCCCTGTTCGACCAACTATTCCAATCTACAATGAAGGAGTTTATCAAGTCTGCTTTCATACCTTTTTTTATATTTAAGAAAAAATAGTTCATATTTCAATTATACCTTCTCTTTTGGGTTAATAAGGCAAGTAACATTCTTCAAAGCCATCTGTTTTGTTTTTCCGTATTGAAGGGACAAGTTATCAAACTGGATACTACCCTCTTGTGGCCCCGTTGGTGGCGTACTAGCCCCTTCTAATCTAACTGTGGCATTGAACAAGTTCTAATACACAAATTATTAATATAACTGTATATGAGCAGTTTACGTACTTTGACTACAGTTCCTGTAATCGTCATTCGCAACTTCCGAAGGAAGTTTAGTGTATTCAAGAACTCTTTCAACTGAAGTCATTAAATTTTCTGTTTCAGTTGATTGACGAACACACCACTGGAGCTGCACAACCAGAGACATAGCCGAAGAAATGACCAGCCCTGCCTCACTGCTACTTAAAACTGTTTAAAATTGTTAAACATGAGGAACAAAACTTCATTTTCCAAAATTGTACAATAAGAAGTGAGGAAGTATTTTAACTATAATTCTTAAACACATTTATACCTCCACGGAGAGCTACACAGGTATATGTCACACAAGTGACATATACTATGCAAATAATATCACTCCAGAGCGCGAACCATCGTGTCGAGGCCAATAAGACCCATGAAACAGAGGTATTGATATCTAGAAAGTTTTTAAACCTTTTTTGGAACCTCACTTGATATCTATTTGCTCTCAAGGTAACTACTCCAGCTAAAGATGAAGAAACTTGATTAAACAGCGGGCTACAACCTGTAAAGGTTATGGATAAATAACCAATACTTATTTAGTAACCCATGCACTATATTTACTTATAGCTTCTATCCTTTTAAGACTACGAGATGATGTGATGTACATTTTCGTTAAAAAATACAAAGCAAATGTTGGAAAAACAACTGGTAGGATAAGCAACGGATTTACCACGCTGACCATAAGAATTGCAACGATGCAGAACAATGCGTACTAAAAAAAAATATTATTATCTAATAATGCATATCATTATTATCTAATAATGCATATCATTATTATTTACAAAGATTGTTTCTAAAAAGTGTTGAGGAAGTTGGTCATCCATGCATCCAAGATCTTTTGTAAATCGATTTAAAATTCGTCCTGGTAAAAAAAAAATAAAAATAAATTACAATAACTTAAAAAAAAAAATGTTTACCAGCAGAATTTTGCTCAAAAAAAGAGGTCGGTGCGTAAAACACTCGTTCGAGCATCCTATTATGTAAATTAATTGACGACTTCGTGCATATAATGTAGAAATGAATGGTACGCACGAACGAAAAAATTACAAGGAAACTGATAATTATGGAATAGACATATATGCCGGTATAAGTATCAACTCCCTCATGCCACGGTCTGGGAGCTTGAAGTAAAGTTGTGTTAGATTCTGAATAGTTCTTAATTTCCTTATTCACTTTCGTATAGATGCTGATCCAATAGTCAGATGCATTAAAAAGGGCCTGTGTAATGATGGAACACATGACCAAAAGCACGAAAGAAAAATATCCACAACCGGAATGAAAGTAGTCCCAATAAGTTGATAGAGAGATGCTGCCTAAAAATTGGTTCTCTCCTTCGGAATATCCATGAGATATTTTACTTTCCTAATTGTCGTTTAAAAAAAAAAACATACATATATAAAGTTAAAAAAAAAAACAGGAATGGTTTCTGTTTATCTCCTTAAACACTATATTAATATCCTTTGCAAAAAACGAATGTATTAGGTATGATATACTCTAATTTACTTTTTCAAGGGTTTTGTCAGATTTTTCAGAAACGCCGGGTTGAAGTTTCTTAATTGTCGAATTGACTTTGTGTGTACGAATTAGTTTGTCACTTTCGTCTTCAAGCAAAACGTCGTTTAACTGATCAATAAGTTCTTCATATGTCCCATGAGCTTTAAGCCGCCCCTTTTTATACGTCAGATTATCAAAGTACATTTACATTTTGTATTTTTTTAATGTTTACTTATTATAAGTGAATCAGATCAATTTTACCTTTTCAAGAATAAGAATATCATCAAAACTTTTTAGATATTGTGGCTGGTGCGTAACTACAATCCGAGTTTTTCCTTTTAGAAACTGGTTTATGGTCACGTTAAATATATGGCGGCCTACTTTGGTATCGACGGCACTAAAAGGATCATCAAATATGTAAATATCTGCTTCGTTATAAATGCAACGGGCTAAACTGATTCGGGCCTTTTGACCCCCACTAAGAGTAATTCCTTTTCCTCCTACAACTGTCTGATCTCCTTCCGCCAACAGGCGAAAGTCCGTGTCTAGTGATGTTGCTTTAACCACGTCCTCGTAGCGCCGTGTATCATAATCGTGTCCACAGAGAATGTTGTCTCGGATCGTACCATCAGAGAAGAGCCATGGTACTTGAGAAGCATAGGAAACAGTACCTCCAACTTCGCATTTTCCTTTTTCAGGTTTCAGCTCTCCTATAATCACGTGTAGAAGGGAGCTCTGAAATAATAAATTCGGAAAATAACCTCTTAATTTCTCTGTTTGTGTTTTGGCCTTATCATTTAGACTTGCGTATACATCGAATACAATTGTTAAAAAATAGAAATACCTTTCCACTTCCAACTGGTCCTACAATGGCTAGACTTTGACCTGGTTGGACCGTGAATGAAATATCTACTAGAACCATCTCGTGGTCACCCTCTGTCACCGATGGTGCGCCTGGCCATTTTACTGCAATTTCTTGACAACTAATGCCACACCCAACTAGGTTGTGATTGATTGTATTTAATAGCTTAGTGTTATTAGTAGAAAAAACTTCGTCCTGTAGCAGAAAACTCTGTAATTAAATATGAAAATTAGAGTTTTAAAACAACAAGACATTATTTTCTAAATCTCTTAATGTACAAAGCAGAATGGGATCTGTTATATACCTCAATTCTGTTAATAGATGTAATGATTTCTGATATAGAATTGATGGCCGATGGGAAATGTTCGGTCATGTGAATCCGTACATTATCGAAAAGGGTAACGGTCAAGAAAACCTAAAAAGGAAAAAAAACTTTAATAGTAGCTGGAGTTTTATACTTTAACCAGAGAGATGTACTGTACTGTATGGTGCAGATAAACCTTAGGGGTTAATTAATCTGTAAATATTAATTAAATTTTAATGGTTGACGGGGATTGGCCAAAACTGGTTTGGGTAGCTTTCAAGTTCCCTGATTTGCAAAACTCATTTTATGAATAGTTATTATAATTTACCATTACCCAACAAACTCATTTTAAGTGGGCGAAATAAATAAAAATAATTAGGAAATCTTTTAGTGCACGGCAAAATGCTGTTTTCCGCATGATGTTCACTTCAGCTCTGATTTCAGAAGAAAATAAGTTTTGATACTTTTCCATGCATGATATATTATCGCGTGTGCCAAATACTTTCGACAGCCATTGATCAACTTAACAAATAGATTTTCCCAGGTAAAATATTTTATGCTTTGCATTCCTGAGATGATTTCATCCATTCTCCAAACACGTTCATCAGTCCTCTTAGCAGTTTTCATCCTCAGATTTCCAAAGATAATTCCTATGAAAACTGTTTTTTATTGTTAAAAATGTTGCTTTTATGCAGCTTTCCTTCTAATTATTTTATTTTGTTTACTTTGGAGGGGAATAAATAAGGTAAGCATGGCCAAGCCAACAAAAGAAGAGTTTCCAACGGCAAGGAAATACATAACCCCAGTAGTAATGATTGATTGTATAGGCGCTATCCATATGTTGTGGAAGTGAAACGCAAACGTATCAAAGCGATTGACATCATTTGACATTAAGTTGACAATTTGCCCTGCATTTGTTTCGCCAAGAGCTCTATGACTAAGCCGCAGACACTGCATGACACATAAAATTACTTAAAGTTTCAAAGTGGGTTCAACAGTGAAATTTATGTTAAGGGATTTTACCTTCTGTTGTATCAATGAGCGCAATGCTTCTTTCACGAGTAGGCTAATACTTGTGTACTCAAAAAGATACATGTTGAATAATGGAATTTCCAACATTCCTAATAACACTAAAGCTGTAGAAAACAGGTAGGGTTTTCCAGTCGACATTTCATCTTTCGGGTTCTCATCAAAACCATGACGAAGTAGTAGTCCCAAACAAACTGGCTGCACAATTGTTTAAATTAAATCAAATTTATTGTATGCCATATATAACTAATGGTGGTTTTAGTGAAAATGTATGTTATACTTGATGAAACACTCCACAAATACATGTGGTAAACTGTAAATGAAGAAGCGTTTCCCGTAAGTGCTAAAGAGGGCCTTGGCTAGGACAAATTTTCTGGAAGACTTGAGATTGGCCTCCCTCTCATTCTCATGTTTTGCGCTTTCTTTTGCCCACTCCCTTCATAAAATGAAAAAAAAAAATTATTTTGAAACATAAATAATTAATCTGCTATTTATAATCTCTTATTTTCAGCATAAACTAAGATTTTATCAGCAATACATCTAGAATATAGTCTTTAAAACATATGTTAATATTACATTTCTAAATTTCGTTCCAATTCTTTCGGTCCATGTATCGAACGAGTTTGTAGTATGTCATCTAGTTCAATTTGCCTTTGGCTGCCTAGTTTTAAAAGGGGAAATATCCACCTGTGAATATCAAATATAACGTAAGAACAATTTTGTTTCTTTTTTTAAATTATAGTCCATGGACACAACAGCTGAATAGCTTACAAGAAAAACAGTTGGGAAATCAAATTCACTCTTTTCTTGGAGTTGGTTCGAATCTCGCGAGTTTCATTCTTTCCTTGAGTCATTGCCTCCTCAATGGTTCGTACTAATTTGAAATAGAAATATTGATTATCTCACTTATTGATGATATGGAAATAAGGTAACTATACACTTTTTATATGGGATTTTTCTACGATACCAGCAGGGCTGTGACTATGCGACGATGAACGATGAAAAGAGCATCGATCGATACTTTTTATCCAAAGTGCGATTCTCGCACGATTGTTTTAAAAACAGTACCAATCGATGAAATTTGCGTTGTGCATACTTTCTGTCAATCTTTATTACTACTTTATTGTCTATAAATGAAAAGGTTACATGGAGTTCAATTAATTCAAACCGATTTTTTGTTTCTATAGTAGTTTTTGTAAGAATCATTTCCTGGGGATGACTATTTATGTAGGCATTAAAAAAAAAACTCCATACTGATCTTATAGTTTAAAACAACAAAACTGTGATCAAAAGAAAACTCTTCGCCAATTCGTCGCTTTTGCTATCGCACGATGAAAAAAATTACACGTGCTATCGCTATCGCCATCATTACCGCCATCACCATCGCCATAGCCGATGATGAAAGTGAGTAGCGGTATACATCCCTCAATATCTGAGTTTCTTCTCTAGATGATAAACTATATATGGTTTAAAATATGTGCGAATACAAAAATAGAATAAAACAATTAACTATTTATTTGTATTTTATTTTTCAAATTCTACTACGAGATCTACAAAACAACTAGTTTAACCCTATATTAAAGAACAGAAACTACCCATTACAAATCTTCAAAAGACAATCATTTCCTCATATTCTGCAACTTGCTTAGATGGATTAGTAATGAAACTCATAGGCTATACTATTTGGCCCAAGTTCCATGATTTTTTTTTACTGGTTGTTAAAGAGTGTCATAGGCCATGTAATAAAAAAGTTATTCATCTATGTGCAAGTTCTTTCTCGTAAATAATATGTTAAATTAGCCTTTCAAATTAAGGAAAGAAGAGAAAAAATCAGCCTATTTTCACTGCATAATTGTATTAAAAATAAAGATTGATATATCCAATACTCTTACCGTATCTCACCAGTTCTACATTCGCGGACATCCTCAACTAATTTGGTGCTGGAAAAAATGTTGTAAGAGGAGTTAAAATCAACCCTTAAAGTTTTGTCGAGCTAAAAATTGGAGTGAAAGAATATGAGCTAGTTATTACTAAAAGCAGTTGTGTCTACGTGTTATTATCAAGCTGATGTGGCTCAGCAGCTGTGAATTTTTTCAGCATCAAACAATTAAGAATTGAATGCAGGCACGCACTATTCTTTTAACTTATTCAATGGATTCGTATGCAGTTGCGTAGGCTATATTACTGGAAAAATGTGAGTTCTTGATTTTACCATGGAAAGCACGGAAAAGGAAGTAAAGTGTTGTTTCAGTCTGTTAGCGAAATGTATGAATCGCCGGGCCTTTAAGTATTCCCGTAGCTCAGTAGAAAGATAAAAAACAGTGTAGACGGTCCTTTCATTTTAAATTCTTAGTTTTAAACTGAAGAATTGTTCAATCCCAAGAGCTTTTCGCTGATCGGTGTTAAGCAATTTATAAACTTAGAGCTTATATCAGGCCTGTGGCTGGAAAACTGCCGGCAAACTGATTAGATCGTTCGGGTCTGCGGCCGATAAATTTTCAATGACCGATGAAAATTTTAAAAAGGGGTTAATTATTTATCCCCAAAAGATCACGTAGACACTAGCGCTATGGCTTGTTTTAAACACATTTTAATTAATTTAATAACTTAAACTTTCTTAAACAGTATTTAAAAACCAAATTAGTAACCATGGAGAGGAAACAAATGCCATATTCGTATCACCAAAATACGTAATAATTGAGATCAAATAGATTTTATAAAATTGTATCAAATGGATTAAAAGTGGTTAAGCGGTCAAACAGAATGAAAAGGGTTAGCTACTATTATTCATAGTTTAAAAAGGCATAGGTAATGGTCATAAAACGATATCGCAATTATTATTAACTTTATTTTGTAATAAGACATTTAACTAATTTTTTTATGAATAATTTATAGTTTCATAAATGTATTTATATAATGTATGGTATTTTTAAAGGTTCACGAATTTAAAAAAGTTCACAAAACCCGCTCACTTAATTGGTCGGCTATTATAGAACTAGCTGATTCTACGTTAATCTACGTAATGAATTTATTAAAATTAGAACGTAACGTACTAACAAGCTATAAACCAAAGAAAGTCTCTAGTTCAATTTGATTAGAATGACAAGAACTTTGGCTGAAACAATAGAAATAAATTACAATTAAAAGATAGCAAAGCGCGCTTAAAAGCTCGCCGGATTTTTATGAGTAATTTTGTTCCACTGAATCGGCTTTGAATAGTTAAACAACCCAAACATAGGGTCGATTTGTTATTTAATCGACCGGCAAACTCCCCGGTAAATTGGTCGGTAAGTGGGCGAGGGGTTCCCGTCTCTTTTCCAGGGTGAACCGGGGGGAAAATCTCCCTCTTTTTATTTCCCTCTTTCCCCCCTTTTCCCTCCATTTCCCTCTTTTCCCCCCTTTTCCCCCGATTTCCCCCCGATTTCCCCCGATTTCCCCCTTTTTCCCCCGATTTCCCCGCTTCCCCCCCTTTTCCCTCGATTTCCCTCATATTACACTACACTTTAGCATCCCAAGATAATATACAATAAATTGTTGTAAAGATATTCATCGTTTATTGTTGTTAGTTTTTTAGTTTACAAAAACGATCTCGTATCGTTTACAATATCGTCCGAATAAACAATGGTTTGCTCTGAAGGTATTTCAGGAGGCGGGAGACTGCAAATATAAGTTTCACAAGGATGAAATCCATGAGAGATAACTGCTTATTTGGTTCCTCTTTGAGCGATGATCTTCGAGCCTTTACGTTGTTTATCAAATCGATACCAAGTACAGTTGACACCAATATTCTTGGTTCCTTTTTCCCATTGATGGATGCGGACGCTTGAACTAGACGAGGAACTTCCGGTTGCTTTGAATTTGATGACTCGTCCTAGAAGAAAGCGAAGATGGCGTAAATCTGAGTGGAGATCGTGATTAGCATCAGGGAGAGTCTTGAATAGACACCAGTCTCCTATTCTGACAACCGTACGTTGTTCGACTTTCTTTACAATAAGGCTTCGCGAATCTACAAAAGAAGCTAGCTGTCGAACTCGCAACACCCGATCATTGCTCATCTTTGGTATGTTGCTTTCGAGAAACCAGCAAAGAGTTGATTTCTTTACACGTCGGATCCTTCCATTTTCATCAGGCAAGCTAACAAATTGATAGTTTGAAGGTTCATTCCCTCTCGCTCCGAGTCCACTTGGATCACTTTGGGTGGTATCAACAGTCTTTCCAAAATCCCTAAAAGTTGCTTGATGCAGGGATTTTAAAACTTGAAGACCATGGTCATCATCTTCTGGTTCGTCTCCATCGGAAGAATAGTCAACAAGAGTTGTTTAAGTTGTTCCTCAATCGCGTCCCGTATACAGGGTCAAACGAGAATACAGTTTTGTCTTGCACATCCACCAAGATTCCGAGAGATTTCATTTTTTCCTTAGCGGTCTCTTGACACTTTCTGAGCTCTTTTGCAATTTCTTCGTCCGATGGAAGATGGATCATTTCCATCGCCTCTTTCGTCCCTCCACAACGATTTTTTCTCTTTTCTTCACGGCGATAAACGATTCCATCTTCGGCTCCTTTTTGTTGTAGTAAAAGAAGAGCATCAGCTTTGCGAGCTCGGTCCAAGAATTCCCCTTCTGTCAAATTGGGTTTGTTTAAGCCAACCGGACATAGAGATCGTATAGCTCGAAAGAAAGCCTCGCACTGTTGGCTTCCAAAAAGCCAAGTGAGGAGAAGCTCTGGACTATCGTCCAGCCTAAATTTACGGATGACTAAGAGCAATGTGTGGGCATTAATTTCGACAGAGAGATATGTGTTGGACGAAATGAAGTTCTTGGAGAGGGTGTAGGTGTCATCACGCTTCATCTAGAAGCGCCAATATCTCAAGCAAAACACTGCCGTCCAAACGCTGTTTATCCTCTGAAGCGGAAGAAGATTCTTGTCCAAAAAAGATGAAGTTGATAAGTCCATTAATTCAAGGTAGAAAGAGGTACCTGCGGCATCCCCCTTTTTATAGGAAGAAAAATTATATTTATTACAAATTTCTAGCACTTAAACCACTTATAGTCATTTAAATACCTTCCAAACTTCGTCCAAAAGTTGACGCACTTCTGGCCTTGATAGACGGAAAGCAGCATCAAAGTTCATCTTATCTGCTAACGTCAAATCTCCTGTAACCATGGATAAAAATTTAATGAAAGTATAAATAAGCTTGAATAAAATCAGTAATATACACACCTTGGCGTATGTTCACTTTTTCTTTTGATCGTTGCTGTAGAAGGCACTGAAGGTCGTTGCTTGTAGCAACGTAGTCACCAAGAGTGATGAGTTCCGGTTTCAGTAGCTTGGTCTTAAATTTGGTCAAGATATGTGGTACGTCTTGTACAACAAATCGGAGGTTAAAACGTTACATGCGAATCCAGGGCACATTTTGTAAAAACTATATTCTTCCGATTGCTTTGCGAAAGGCAAATCACAGAGCCGCATTCCAAGACCAATGTGTTGAATCATGAACTTCATTTCGCGGGTGTCGCCATCCGACCCCGTCATTACTCTTTCTATTCCAGCCTTTTCTAAGCAAGACTTGATGTAATTATGCCTCCTTTTCACGTCTAAAGCTGTAATCCTGTTGTCACTAGCGAAAGTTCCGATTCTAATTGGAGGAGCAAAATCTGCAATCGGCTGGGCCATAATAACGAATTCAACTTTTGCCGCTTGGATTCTCTCAAAGTAATTAACGATGTCCATGGTAGAGTTGACTAATCCGGCTTCCGGATCTGGTAGGCCGGTGTTGTCGAGCGGAAGGGCCCCACCGAGTATGGCATTATATCTTGAGTGGAACTCCCTCTTTGGAATGATAGCTGTGGCAGCTTCAGATATTAGAACTTTCATTGGATATTTGTTTTGTTTCAAAACATCCAGTAAAGTGTCTAAGTAAATAGTTCCTGCAAATTTAAATAAATTCTTTTAAACGGCAACATTTTCATACCTAATATTCAAATCAATAGTTTACCTGGCATGCAAAAGCATTATATTTTTCCAACTTGCTTTGTATAAACGTGGGACCTGGAAATACTCCCGGCATATTGTCGTAAAGGATCTCATAAGTTTGTGGTCCACCAAGGATCCATAGATTCAGGGAGAAGTCAAGGAGGACGTTGTCTTGGTATCGGCGTCCTTTTTTCTCTTTCCATGATTGGTTGACAGCTTGGTTCATCATTCTCTTTAAAAGAGAGAGGGAATCAACATCCCTACGATGATTCGAGTCTATAAAGGTGAACTGATCTCGAGCTTCCCTAAACTTGGTAGACATTTCCTTCAGTCTATTGGTCAGCATAGCGTTCGTTTTCGATAGTAAACCGATGTCATCTAACACTTTGAAATGATTTGTTATGCAGGTCTGGTAGAGATCTGTAGCACCAGAACGGATCAAAGCTGCTCTCCGTTTTTCAAACCTCGGCTTAGACTGAGCAACTGCTTTCATAGGTAGTTTTAGATTATGAACAAGCGACGAGGAACATTTTCCAGCATTTGTATTGGCTTTGGCAGCAGAACGATGATGTTTTGAACTTTTAGTCTTTTTCTTTGAGGAGCACTCGTCATCGTTTTCGGCCCCCTTTTCGGTCGGTGGCTCTGTATCCGATGAGATGTTGTTTTCCTCTTCTTCGTCCAACTCCAAACTTGAGTCGCGGATCGATACTTGTTTTTAAAATATATAAAATGAATATGTGAACTATTAATTCGTTTATTGTTTTGTTTACCTTCATCAGTATGTGATCGTTTCCTGGATAAATTACCATCTAAAAAATCATTTTCAAATATATAAACTTAATTAAAATACGAAAAGTAGATAGAAATTGATCGAAGAACATACCCGAATCTTGGGGAGATTTTGATTTTTCTCCTTCGCTCCCGTTTGCCGCTTCATTATTTGAGACTCCTTTAGAAAAAAAGAAAACAAAATTAGCGAATTATCATTGCAGTTTAATTTGAAAAAAAATACCTGGGCGTTTGATAGGATGAGAAGCCACAACATGGGCGAGAAAACGCTCAGCTTTCCAATAGCCAAGAATATTCAGAGCAAAGCCATACGATTTTCTACACTTCAGGCACTGAAGTTTGTTGCTCATAACGTCGTAATCGTCTGGTCCGTAGTCGACTTCTGATTCTCTTTTTTTTTTGCCCATTCATTAATGTAGCAAGAGATCGGTTTTCCACACTTGTCCTTTGTCTCTTTTCTGGGCAAAGTCTTGGCCTCTGACAAGTCAACTACTTTCGGTGGTTTCCCCATCTTGAGCTGCATAGTGGGCTGCAACTGGTTAGAGATTTTTGTTTTTTTGAACCAAGGTAGGAGAGGGATAGACGATTGGTAATTTTGCCAACAGTTCTCTGCAAAGAGGGCTTAAAGCTGCTAAAGAAGCTTTTTCTCCTGGCTGAAGTTTGAAGTTCTTCGGGTTCCTGAAACATTTGGGTCCATATGCACTCTTCTGTTCTTCGGGAGAAAGATCTTCGTAAGAAGCTTCAACGCCTTCTTCCAAGAAAGATTCCTTGACGGCTGCTACAATGTCGTCAGGGTCCAGCAGCTCAATCAGTGAACGAAGATCGTTGTATCCGAGATCTTTGAGAATGGAAATCAGATGTGGAGCCAAATTTAGCCCATTCAGTTTCAACAAGTTGAAAACATCTGATTCAGGATCAGCCATTTCTAGAAAATAAATAATATAAATAGTGGGATATTGTGAAAATAATTAATAAGATAATTTACTTTTCCATTAAGAATTGCTTATCAAATATAAAAATTTTAATATCAAGAAAAACGTGACAAATGAGAAAGTGGAGATGTACTCCGTTTCAATTAAGTCGGCCGCTACAGCAAAACAAAGTGTTGCCAAACTGATTTATATCCTTATGAAAAAAAACGATTGCTATAATAACCACAGCTTGACCACAGTGTGTCGGTTTTCCGTTTAATTATGATATAAACATATTTTATATTTAAGCTTCTTACATAATAACAAATACTGTTTTCCAGTATATATTCTCATTATCTCCACAAATTTCTACTTTTCCCCCCTTTTCTCTTCTTCTTTCCGGGGGAAAAAGAGACGGGAACCCCTCGTAAGTGGGCTGAAATAAAATTATAAAAGCCTTCGGCTCCCATTTCCATAGCCCCATATGTTGAGATTTATTTAAAGCTATTCAAAGAAAATGAATAAATTATATCCTCCTTGCGAGCCACAAAGCGCACTGGGCTATTTTTAATTTATTGAATAACAGTGTTTTAATATTCTGGTTTTTAAACGGATTGAATCGTAGTTCTTGCAAATAAAAAAATGGCCTGATAAATAAACTTTTCCAACTTAACACGATGATTTCTAGAAGGATTGTACCTTTTTTTAAAACTGGCTTCTGAAATTACTATAAAAGGAATTCGGAGGAATCATTCACTTGCTATTCGATAATTCGATTATAATATTCGTAAAAAAGTAAGGTTCGTAAATTTATAAAAATATGGAAAAATGATTATCTCATCATCCTCCATAATCGCATCATGATGATCAATAATATCTAACTAAATTGGCGAAAGGAGGTTGCAAAAGAGGTCATTTAATCTTCAAAAATTGCGAAAATGAAAAATATAACTCTAAACATAGGTAATGTATATCAGTGCTACAATTGTATTATTGTACCTACTGTACATGTCTTTTACACTAGTAAAAAATAAAAGTATAGTTAATAAGTTGAGAAATGCATTAACGCACATTTTTTTATTATTGAGCAAATCCGTTTTGACAGTGTCGTCTGCTCGTATTTATATCAATATTCAAGCTACATCGTCATGGTTTCCTTTAAAAATTTTAGTTAAAATTCGAAAAAAAACTCTTCGCCACTGCACGAAGAATTCTTCAATGATCCTGAATATGTAATTCTTAACCGTGAAAAATGATCCCTGAATTAGATATCTGTTCCGGCGTTTCGTGTAAAAGCCATCTATTGAGCTTAAGAGGCAACTACACACCACAAATCACATTTTACCTCATATCTCATTTTCACCTCCTTAAATCCCTTCGGGAAACAGTCAAGTGAAGCACCGCCTCTTTATGGCGATGTATCACCTTTCGTTTAGTACATTATGCTAAAACTTTGATAGAAACTATATCACTTTCTATCTTAATACTTGGAGCAATAGATTTTTTTAAATCTTCTTCTTAGCTTCCGTGATTTTTTCTCTCATAAAAATCCCAGAGTCCCCAGCCAGGCCCTTAGGGTTTTTACATTTATTAGTTACCTGTCGGTTATTTGCTAAAGCAAAACCCTCAGGATAAATAAACTACTCTTTATAATATAACCTAAATGTACTAAACTCTGATGAGTAGAGATCTTAAGCTATTATATATGGTTTTCCGTTGGTATAGCTTTTCATTTTTTTTTTATTTTTATCTTATTATCGCTCTATGATGAAATTAATTTAAAAAATAATTGATAATATTTCAAAATCTATATCCTCCAAGTCCATATATAAGCTTGAATATTAAGTACTATGCATTGGGTTTTAAAAAATTAGCACAGAATAATTGCAATAAGTTTTCTAAGTGTAAAGTTTTTCGCATAAATCTCCCGTAAAGATTGTTTCTTTCCGTAAGTGATCTTTTCGTTGTTTTCACATCTGTAAAATGTGCGCAAGAAAAAAAATCAGATAACGAGCATAATATTGAAATCATCACAATAGATATAATTGCAATCATACCTGTTTGTTCACTTAGATTCTTGCTGTTGGTTGGCTTCTTTTTCGGGCAGCATCTCTTTATTATTGTTTCCTTAATTTGAAAAGATAAAAAAGATAAAATTTGGTTAATTTAGTATTAATATGTTATGAATATTAGATAACTTATTTTTTATTAATTTACCAGTTGTAGGTTCAACATGGCCAATGATGACAAAGTTGCGAGGACGAACTCCAAAACGCTTAGTTGCCGGCATTTTACAGATGATTTATTCTTGTTGTATGCGAATTATCCCAAATGATTTGCTACTTGCTCTTTTTATATGAATTTGTACCAGCTATCAAGGTCCTTAATCAGGAAAAGATTTTGAAATTGGGGAAAACCGAAAACCTAAGTTTAGGATATGATCATTTTACCATTGTGCGATGCCGATGCATGAATTAGCAGTAAACAATAACATAGTCTTTAAAGAAAAACACATCAACAACAAAAACCGGTAATCGTGGAGAGCAAAAAAACTAGTTGATCAGGTTTTCAATCCTTTCACATTATATACGATTGGGTAAAATTGGAAATTCCTATGCAATAGTCCCTTGGGTGGTGAAATAGTCAGTCGGAATTAACCATCATTTGATTAGTCTTACACTAAATCATTTATCTCTATATTATTGTCTCTATATTTCGTAAGTATGAGATAGGGCCTACATCCAAATATTTAGTATAGATCATGACAAAAATTAGTTTTTTAATCATTCAGTAGGATTTTTTTACATATACAATACAATGTTACATTCGTAATATGTATAAAATAGAGAATTAATTTTAGTGGTTTTAAAACAGCTATAGATACTAACATAAGCTTTATATGGATTATTCACTTCAAACCGGATCTCCAATGCCACGTAATATTGCAGCATTCAAGGACTTCTAATATAAACAACACAGCATTCATTCTTTTAGTCAGAAAGAGCACAGTTATTATTAGTTTATACTTGTATATACTCTTCCAGTTTCAACAAAACACTTATCTAACTTGCGGTTAGCCTAAGATTTCATAAACTATGTGAATTTATTAAGGAATCAACGCATCTTTAACTTGATAAGTACACAATAAGTTGCATTTTCACAAATAATTTTCTTAATATAACTGATTATGATACATGCATTCGCGTAGGTTACTACGATATGGAAACTGGAGGCAGATGCACACCAAAAGATAAAACGTCTATCACTATCCATCACAATAAGATGAAAGACCACATTAATTCGACTGATAACGAGGATGCCCTGTCCTTGCCTCCATTGATCCAACCTAATTGCGGATATACCAATTCCAATAAAGTATATAAACCTACGAAATTCATATATTTATATAGTCTACATAATTTTTATGAAATTACAGTCAAGCAGAAAGTGTTCATACTGCCGAAAATCAATTCAACATTCATCAATTCAGTTTTGTGGTGGATGTCAGAAGAGGGCCTACTGCTCTGAAGAGTGTGAATCATCGGACTGGTCCATCACCGGCACCGGCCAGCGTCACATCAACTGGTGTACTCGCTACGAGTGCGGCGAAGAAGACGTCGATTGGGAAGTAGTCCCAATCCCAAACAAAGGTTTAGGAATTATCGCTAAAAGATTCCTTCCAGCCAGATACAGAATAATGGCAGACCCAGTCTATACCGATCCCAACGATCATCCAGGAATAATGGATTTGGTACCCGAAGGAGCTTCGTTAGAAACTAAATTTGCAACCAATTCAGTTCAAGGTGACGAGTTTCGTGATGGCGGGAAAAGTTACGTCGGATTGCGCTTCTCTAGGGCCAATCACGATTGTCACCCAAACGCCGATTACGTCTACGATGAAGTAGCTAGAGTAGTCGTCCTTTTCGCTCAAAGAGACATCTCTCCTGGAGAGGAGATCTGCATCTGTTACGCCACCTTCGCCAATCTCGATTTGGATCGTAAAACAGCTCATTTGGATGCTAATGAAGAGTTTAAAACGGTTCAAGAATGTTTAAAAGAGGCCTGGGGAATCACCTGCCCTGATGATTGTTACTGTAAAGATAGTGATGCAAAGAATCTTGTATTAGAAGGAAGGAGAGTTCACACTGAAATGAGTATCTTGGTTGGTAGAGGAAGAACGGAAGAATCATTAGAATTTGGGGAAAATTTAATCGATATCTTTACACGTTTGGATGTTTCAATGGTTCGAAGGATGGAGACGGTTTATCACTGTTTTCAAATCGGTTTAATGAGAGAAGAGACGCTAGAGAGGGCTAATGGCTATCTTAGAAATGTTTACGAATTTTATCAAGAGATTTGCCCTTACTCAGAGTTTACGAAGAGTGTTGAGAAGCTGTTGAATCACCCTGAAATGGATCACAACTACTTGAGCATGAATAAGAAACCGAAAATGTAATGTATTGCTTATTTTAATATCAGTTTATTAATACACTTTGTTAAAAAAAAATTTAATCTCGATAGTTTTTTCCTTTTGTTTCAGGCAAATTACTATTCCAAGTAAATATAAGTCTAGCATTATGTATGAAAGAATAGCATAAAGTACTGTATGTTAAATTTTAAGGGTATATATGCTGCAGTACAAACTAGTATAATCAGAACGAACCAGAGGCACAGTGACGATGATTGTTAGACTCGTTGCATCGCCTGTGAAGGATCGTTCCAAGGGCTTGTAGCATCAAAACATATATCCGCAGGCTTTAAACCCCTGGCAAGCTCTGAAGCTCCATTAATTTTAAAATAATAAAATGCGATTAAGTTTGTCTTATAAAGTCTTATAAACTTTAGAGAATTTAAGAGTATATATGCTTCAGTACAACCTAGTATAATCAGAATGAACCAGAGGCACAGTGACGGTGATCGTTAGACTCGTTGCATCGCCTGGGAAGGATCGTTCCAAGAGCTTGTAGCATTAAAAAATATATCCAGGTTTCAAACCCCTGGCAAGGTCTATTAGTTTTAAAATAATTAGGTTTGCAGTTCAACTTTTCTTCTTTACAGTCTATATATTTCGCCATACAATATAGTAAAATCAGGATGAACCAGAGGCACAGTGACGATGATTGTTAGACTCGTTGCATCGCCTGTGAAGGGTCGTTCCAAGAGCCTGTAGCAAAAAAAAAATATATCCAGGCTTTAAACTCCTGGCAAGCTCTATCAAATTTAAAATAATTAATTTGGCAGTTCAATTTTTCTTATTTATAGTCTACTAGCTGAGCCGTGTTACGGCTTCGCCTTAGGAAAGCACTGTTATATTTAACGCCATGTGTCAAAAAGTCTTTTGATCTTGGATCTGTCCCGGTTAACAGACTGTAAAGAGGTTTTGGTATATCTGGATGAAGCTTTTAAATTTTTTCTTTTCCATTAGAACAGCATATTCCTGGAGGTTCGTATTCTTCCATTTATGGGCCTCGCAAAACCTACACTATTCAGTCAAAGTGTCAATCTGGAGTATCGGGATGCTTTCATATTTGATGGTCAATAATTTATCATAGTATGAATCATATCTTATGACGCATATTTTTTCGAACTCTAAAAGTTTAATCTTTATCATATCATCGCATATAATAGACTGTGTCGTGGATGAATATTTTAGGCAGCATTTGGTTCAGCCCTGGCTCGACCATGCAGCAGCTTTTCATTATAAAAAAAATAACTATTGAAACAACAGATGTATGCTTACGTATTCTATAATACGTAAGTTCGTACGCAAAGTAAATTTCTGGCAGCTAGTATTGGAAAAAAAAAGTAATAATTCAGAGTAAAGTAAGCTCAAAAAGTTGTAATCACTTCTCACAACAGAGAGGAGCTGTAATATAATTTATTTTCATTTATTAATAGCAGTTTTTCCCATTAGATTTCAAAATATTCCCTCGAGAATGTTTAGTAAAAGAACTCTTGTAAAAAATCCCCAAGAAAAAGCTAATTCATTATCATTAGTAACTTTCTGGTAAGCAATAAAAACCGTTACGTTCATAATATATAGTGTTTTCTAGTAAATAAAAAAACATAATATACTGTAAGAGCTATATAACCATATTAATTTAAGTATATTTTTATTCAATCTTTCATTTTAGGTGGTTAAATTTATTTATGAAAATTGGAAGCAAAAAAACTCTCGATGTTCCCGACTTGTACAAATTGTTACTCCAAGATCAATCGCATGAACTTGGAAACCATTTAGAGCAGTTAATAATTTTGTTTTATTATTACTGGTCAAATAATTGTATTTTTTCTAAAACCAAAATTTATGCACGAATTATGCTTTTTACAGGAAACTAATTCAAAAGAAGGACGAAAAGTTAAACTTGATCAAAGCTCTCATTAAAGTATTTGGCCCAAGAGTTTTTCTTATTACTGGCTTGATTTTTTGTGGCAATTGCTTTTTTGGGTAATTCAAATGCAACATTTTAACCATTTTATTCAGCATTTATGGTTTTAACCCTTAACTTTAAGTATAGGGCCATTGCTGTGCTTGCCCTTGTTCATTCGTTCTTTTGATGACGACACAATTCCAATTTACATGGGATACCTTTACGCTATAATTGTCGTATTGGGCCCTGGGATCTACACAGTCATCTACAATCTAACCTATTTTGCCCTGCAGCGTGAAGGGATGCGAGTTCGAATCGCACTTTGTTCTATAATATACAAAAAGGTTTACTATTATATACAATATCAATAGAAATATGAATAGGCTATCATGTAACATAACATAAAAAATAGTGTATGGCGTTGAATCAGAAGGCATTTTACTCTACCAGCATCGGTCAAGTCATTAACATGATTACGAATGACGTACAACAGCTAGAATCACGCGTGCCCAATTCCATCGGATTTCCACTAGCTGGAATATTTCAAATGGCAGTCAGCGTGACTATTCTAATTTACATGGTAGGCCCATCCTGCTGCGTTGGTATCTCAACCATGGTCTTTTTCTTGGTCTTTAATGGTAAACACTTTGCAAAAATTATAATTTTTATTTGATACAGCTAATAATAAGATGTTATCTAATTACAGGATGCATAAACCGCATATTCAATCATCTTAGAATTCAACATGCACTGAGATCGGACGAAAGAATTGGAGTTATGAACGAAATCATCAGTGGGATAAGAGTGATTAAGATGTATGCATGGGAAATACCTTTCGCCAGAAAAATTGACAATTACAGAAGGTGACTGGATTCTTAAAATATTATAGTTAACAACTATAACGATAAATATACCACATATTGACATATGTCCAGGAGAGAAGTGAACATTCTACGTCGCTCTACTTATTTGAGTAGTTTCTGTGCGGCGATTTACGAAATGTCGACCGGCTTGACAATATTTCTAACAATTTTAACGGAAATTCTTTTAGAGAACCGACTATCCGCCGAAAAGGTAGGCCTGCAACCTAATGTTTTAAACAAATAACCCTTAATGAGTGGTACATTACTAGTATTTAATTATTAATAGGTTTACCTTACAGTTGCTCTATTCGGGAACATTAAATTGATTATGGACTATTTTCCCAATGGAATCGCTGGATTATACCAAATAAAAGTTTCTATCGATCGCATTCAGGCACATTTTTTTTGTATAATATATTAATTAACAAACTTCTTTTAATTCGTTACAAAATCTTAACAGGGATTCTTAAGTCTCTCTGGAGATGTTCATCACATTTCGGACAATAATATTGGTACAAAACATCATTCGTCTAGCAAGGTTATGAATGATACTCCAATGATATTCTGCAACAAACTTACAGCAAAATGGGCTACTAAAGAGAAGGATGAAGAGAAAGACACTTTAATAGACGTGACATTTTCTGTCCAAAATGGTCAGTCAATAGGCATCGTTGGTACTGTTGGATCTGGAAAAGTAAATTCAATTTCCACATCAAAAACACTCTCTTTTAAACATCTGATTCCCCCCTCATTTATACACACATTTTCATTTGTTTTAGAGTTCCTTGTTGAATGCATTACTTGGTGAATTAACAGCCACAAGTGGTACCTGCAAGGTAGTTGGTAGATTAGCTTACGCATCTCAAGATCCCTGGATTCTACCAGCAACAGTGCGAGACAACATTTTATGTGGCATCGAACCAATTGATCAAGATCGCTACTCCAAAGTATTGTCAGCTTGTTCTCTAGACCAAGATTTAAACCAATTTCCAAAAGGCGATGCCACAGAAGTGGGTGAGAGAGGCATCTCTCTGAGTGGTGGTCAAAAGGCTAGAATCAATCTAGCAAGAGCGCTTTATGTCGACGCCGACATCTACCTTCTCGACGATCCTCTAAGCGCGGTTGATGTCAACGTCGGTCGAATCATTTACAAAAACGCTATCAGAGAACTACTGAAGGGGAAAATAGTTGTGCTAGTGACCCACCAAATTCACCATCTGCAAGACATGGAGCGAATCATTGTCCTAAAAGAGGTTAAACTAAAACCTATTAATACATTTCTAACCAATAAAGTTATGTCGATTAACAGGGGAAAATAGAAGCGATTGGAAATTTCGAAACTCTTTCAAGAGATGACCGTTTCATCGAACTATTTGGGAATGAAACAACCAAAGATAAATGTAATATGAAACGTTTTTAATGTTAAAATAAAATATAACACGATTTAAACTGTGCTTAGGTGATGAATTAAGTGAAAATATGGCTATTGAAAACTTAAACGTTCCTTCACAAAAGCCAGGGGAGGTTCTATTACCAAAAACCTCTTTCCTTGAAGATGGGAAGAAGGCAACAGATAATCGATTCAAATTAATCTGGAAGTACTTGCGACAAGGAGGATCATTGCCAGTTATAATATTATCAATCTTAGGTTTCATTGTAACACAATTTGGTAGAAATGTAGCGCATTATTGGCTAACCATCGTCACGGAATCGGCATCGGAAGTTTCAAATAGAACTGAAACGACAAGTCATCATGACTGGAGATACCAGTTCGATTTGACTACTAACATGAATATCTATGCTATTTTGATTGGATCAAGTGTCATCATAGTGATGATCAATCTTTTATTCTTCTACCTAATTTGTATGAAATCATCCATTAATATTCATAATGAAATGACTCGATCAATTTTAAGAGCTCCGATGCACTTCTTTGACCGTAATCCAATGGGTAATATAAGAATCATTCATTAAATTTGAAACAATTTTATTTAATCAAAATGGTCTAAAATGATAGGAAGGATTTTGAACCGTTTCTCAAAGGATATCGGAACAATTGACAATGAATTGTCCGGAAAACTATATTCAACTTTTGACGTGATAACTGATTAACTATATAATGATTTAGCGATTTTTAAATTTTATTTAAATCTAATCAAATAGATCGCACTTTATGCTTTGGGTGGAATGCTGCTTATTGGTTGGATTAACCCTTGGCTACTTTTGCCCATTCCATTCATCTTACCAATATTCTACAAAATTCGCGAATATTACTTGATGACGGCTCGAGACGTTAAACGCCTAGAATCTGCAAGTACGTATATATCAAGAGCCGTTCAACCTAAAAACCTACCAAAATCAATTTAGAAAAAAAGTAAACTTTGGTTTTTAATTTAAATATGCGCTAGAATGCTCTTGATGTTGCTGTATTTTAAAAAAATTAGGTGGTTTTTAGGCGCTAAACTGAATTAATTTCAAATTACTTTCAAATGTTTTCAATATTTTTAGCCTACAGTTCCATGTTGATACAGCTATCGTCTACACTGAATGGTTTGACCACTCTGAGGGCTCATCGATGCCAATTAACCTTCCGAAATATGTTCGAACATCATCAAGATGTGCAAACTTCAGCCTATTACATGACCATGGTAACCGCTCGATGGTTTGCTGTCCGTCTCGACTTCTTCTGCATCGTTTATACTATACTTGTTTCTGTAGTGTGCTTCGCTCTCCGAGGATGTAACATTTTATTATTAAACCAACATTTATCTGTTTATAACAATAATTGCTCATTTTTTACATAATTAAATATAGCGATAAATGGAAGCGAAGCTGGGCTAATAATATGTTCAGTAGGAGAAATATTGGGCTGGTTTGAATACGGCATTTGCATGGCAAATGATATGGAAAATGACTTGATATCTGTAGAACGCACACTGGAATATTCAAGAGATCTGCCTTCAGAAAAAGGATCGTCAATAACTCCATCGTCTCTTAAACACAGTATAAAAATTTATTATGTAAATTTTAAAGTTGAAATTGAATTCTATCCCCCTCCCTTATATAGAGTTAGAGAATACTTTAGAAAATTCTTTATGGCCCTTGGAAGGCGCTATTAATTTTCGAAATGTATCTTTGAGCTATTCATCTCATTTAACAAGTTCAAATGATGAATCGAACAATATTTTGAAAGATATTTCTTTTAGAATTGAGCCAAAAGAAAATGTAACAATTATGTCATATAATTCATCTTTATAAACAATATTTTATTTTGAGAAAATTTAATCTATGAAAGATTGGTATTGTTGGGCGTACCGGTGCTGGGAAATCTTCCCTGATTGTGGCTTTATTCCGCCTTGCCGAACCAACTGGTACTATAACAATTGACGGAGTTGATGTAAAAACCAAGAGTCTATCTGAATTGAGATCTAAAATATCTATCGTCCCTCAAGATCCTTTCCTTTTCACGGGATCCTTTCGTGAAAATTTGGACCCCTTCAACGAGTACAATGATGAAGAATTATGGCAAGCCATAGAAACGGTCAAATTGAAGGATGTAGTAAAAAATAGTTCAGAAGCTGGATTGAATTCATTGATTAATGAAGGAGGAGCTAACCTTTCAGTGGGTCAAAGGCAGCTTGTTTGCTTGGCTAGAGCCATTCTTCGGAAAAATAAAATATTGGTAATGGACGAGGCAACAGCTAACATCGATTTCGAGTAAAATAATAGATTAATTTGTATAATAATCCAACTATTATTATTTTAAAACTATATCTATATAGGACTGATGCGCTCATCCAACGTACCATCAAACACCATTTTAAAAACTGTACTGTTTTGACAATCGCTCACCGATTGAATACGATTTTGGATTCGAACAGAGTCATGGTTATTGATGACGGACTCCTTAAGGTATAATTAATGAATAATTATTATGTGTTGGTTACATTAATATTTTATATAATAGGAATTTGATGACCCGGTAGTTTTATTATCTCAGCCTAAATCATTGTTCTACAATTTGGTGAAAAAGTCCGGTATTTTTATCGAGTCCACTGAGCTTTAAAATGGACATTCGCCAAAGATGTGAAAAGTGTGTTAAACATGTATAATCTAGAGAAGAATAAACAAAAATAGGGCGCTGCTTCACTAACACACTATTATCAAAATGAATTCAATCAATTTCATCCGCAAATTTCTCCATAATGGCTGCACATGCAACAAGCAGTGTTTCTAATAAAAAAAAATAATCATTCAAATTGGACTTTTGTTTTAGATTTAAAAAAACAAATCTGTAGTGATTATAATTCAATTCAAATTTCTAAATTTATTAGTATAGACAGGAAATGCATAAAAACTAATTGCAGAACTATGTGATATTCGATATATTTATTGGCTATATGGATTACTGTTGTTATATGAAGGTAGGATAATAAGATTACGATTGCACTGCTCACATGTTGTTCTGCATCTCACGATATCAAAAGAACAAAAACATCCTAATAATTTAATCAACAGCCAGTATAATGTTTGTGTTAAAGACATAATTATAATAATACACACCAAATGACTGCCAATCTGTCTAGATTAAGCGGTTAAGTAAAATCTTAAAGCTAGAAGTGATCTGAAATAAGCTGATTCAAAGTTTTTTAAAGCCAATAGTGACCAAATACGAATCGAGAGCGCCAGCAAAAGGTTTTGTTCCATCCGATGCAATAAATTCATTTGTTTGATATTCCGCTACGATTTCATAACCCAGAATATCATGACATACTTGCTAGCAGAATACAATACACAATATTTACAAACCAAATACAAAAAGCAGCTATTTTCACTGTTTATACCTGCGTTAGAGGACTCGAATTTAAAGTTATAACACTTTGAAATCCATTTCTCTTGGCAACCAATAGATTTTCGCGTTCAATGCATTCAACGACGATAACATTTTCAGCTGCACTCAATAGTTTTGAATCCGTAGCAATGTTTCTACATTTCATAACCTGTCCCTGCTTCCAATCCACGTATTCTCTGCAATAAGGGAAAAACTCATTTATTAAAACTTAATTACAGCCTTTTTTTAAAATAAAAAATAATGTTTGAAACTGGAATTGTCTTGAGAACAAGGCTCATTCAAATCAAATTTTAAAATCTGTTTTATTTATACCCAAGTAAACTATTATTTTGCTGCCAAGCGAGCTCCCAGACGTACTCCAGTAATTCCGTAACGTATTTCACTCCGATAGTGGTGGAATGTAGGGGGACAGATTTAATCAATGCATCATGGTTGATGCTGCATGCTATTATACGATCCTGGTTGTCTTTGACAACAAAACTAAGGAGAATATAAACTAATATACAGTAATCTGCTGGCTAAGACAAATAAGATTATTCTTTCGTTATTATACCTCAAGTTTTCACTTTGACTTTGGACGGTCTCCCATGAGGCAGAAAAAAATGGTTCGTAATCGTGGCAAGTACTTCCTGCAAGTACCACCAATTCGTTTTTCTGTGCAAAACCATTGCACAGTATTCTAAATATCAATAATAAATTGCGAGCCTCTTTTAATTTAATGCGAATACATTTGAAAATGTATCGTTTACCGTAGTACTTCTTCTTTGTGTGATCCATTCAATGCTTCTATTCTATAATTTTTGTTCTGCTGCTTTTCATCAAGGTGACCTTCCTGGTAATTTTTGTCGACGTGCTCAGATTTTCCCATTTTCGATACCATTTCTTGAAGAGATTTTGCTGATAAAAAGTCACTGAGTTCTAATAAAATGACGTGTAAATCCCAATGAATGTAAATAAATGTTAAATAATCATACCTAGAGAGAATCCTTGATCTCTTAGTTTGGTTACGACAATGACCGCATTCAGTGAATTTCCGCCCACAAAAAAATAGTCGTCTATCAATGAGAGCGACTTGTGAAGTGATCCTCCTAGAACAGTTGATACTGTTTTCAACAATGCAGTTGCTAACATTCTCTCTTTTTCCTCAAGAAGATTCAACTCGTCTTCATCCCATTTAAGAGCACATTTTTCGACTAATTCAAACAAATAAATTATAATCGATAAAAATAGGTTATGTGTTAAATCATATGTTTTAAATAATCATCATATATATCTACTTCTGTAATTATTTTCGTAATCTTTTAGCAAACGCTGTCTATCAATTTTTCCATTAATTAGGAACGGGACTTCTTCGATAAATACCAGCTATAATTTTTAAATTGAGAGTTTATAATATCTTTGAAATTCATTACTTATATTTTATTTAAATACCCTTGGCATTGCATAAGACATAATCTTCTCTCTAAGAATGTGGTGAAGAGTAAAATAATCCATCGTCGACTTCACAAAAGCGATAATTTCCTGTTCTGGAAGTCCAAGTTTCCAACATAAAACCACCCCAATCTCCACCTGGTCAAGCTGATCAAGCACGGCATTGACCTCCGATAGATCTACACGGTGACCACGAACTTTGACTTGGGAATCGGCTCTCCCTTCGTAAAACAGTTTGTCGTTGATAATCCTTCCAAAGTCGCCTGTCCGATATAAAATCTGGTGACCTTTGGATGAGTCCGATTTTACATACAAGGATCTTCAATACACAAAACTTTGGTTTTGAAATGTTTTGGCTTACCTTTCTTCTTAATTTTAGTGTGGTTGCTGACAAAATTAACAATATTATTGTTAAGGTGCTCACATTTTTGGTACCGTCCCGATGTTATGTAAGGTCCAGAAACATATATTTCTCCGATTTGGCCTTTCTGAACTAGTTCTCCCGCCGAATTAAGGATATACACGGCACAATTGTCTAACGGCGAACCTTTTATCAATTATTCATATGAATTGGTATTGTAAATAGCTTTTCGTAAATAAATAAATTATACCAAGGGGCACTTGACCACCAAAAAGGGAAGAATCCAAATCTTCTTTGGAGCGAAAAATGTGGCATGTAACATCAGTTACCTCGGTGCTTCCATACATGTTGCAAACGACACCATCCAGTTTCTGGTAGAAGTCGATTAAAAGATGGCCTGAGAGTACCTCTCCGGTGCAGAACCAGTATCGAAGGCTCCTTAATTTCCTCTTTTCCGCCACATAACTACTACTCAGGATGGAAGAAAAAAGTGAAGGTACCAAAAACAAGCGAGTTATATAGAATCTCTCCAAGGTATCCACGAAAAGTTGAGGATTCTGTATCAATATTTTGGGTACTATTACAATTGGAACCCCCTTGAGAAGAGGTGCCCATATTTCAATGATTGAATCAACGAAGGTTAGGGCCGTTTTGAAGATAGCAACCTCTCCAGTCGTGTAAGGAAAGGTGCACCATTGCCAGTTGATTCGATTAATAATGGTGCTGTGTGTCAGACGGGCATCCTTTGGCACTCCAGTTGATCCTGACGTGTAAAGAACTACGGCAAGATCTTGCTGCATTGTTGAATGCTGCTGAAAACCCATCGCTGGTTGATCAAAAGATGATGTAGTCAAACAAGAATCAATACAAAATATTTTCACATTCTCTTGAATCTGATCAAAATATTTTTCATTTAAGATTTCGGTGCTCGTCAGAACCAATGGCGGATTTGCGTTCTTCAGTATGAAAGCGACTCTATCCTTTGTGGAATTGGGGTCCAGTGGCAGGTAGGCAGCTCCAGATTTGAATATTGCTAGTAGACAAATAATAAACTCGGTTGATGGTGGCAAACAAACAGCTATTATCCAATCCCCATCTGGACGCTGAAAATTATTTCGGAGCTGTTGAGCGAGATGTGTGGCATGCTGATCTAATTGCTGAAAAGTAAAGCTGTGCTTTATTTCACCAGATGGCAGAATGCTGATGAGAGCTGTATCCTGAAGTAGTGAAGGTTTTTCCGAAAGCAGATTATCCCAGATTTGACTGAGACTTAATGGATCGGTCAATTCCCGATCGCAACCGATCAAGATCGACAACTTCTCCTCCGTTAAAGATTTGCTACCGAGATCCATTGTATTCTATATATTACGACCTGGTTGTAAGGACGATCAGCGACGACTATTCTGTTCCCATCCCAGATAAAACATTTTCTTACATATCACTCGTATTAACATATTATAAAAAAAAATATTTGGGTCATTGATATTGCGACACAAAGCATGTGACGTAAATATTCAGCAACTAGCAACTACTCTTAGTCTCTTACTAATATTATCACTTATTAGCAGCAGATAGGAATGTTGTTTTTACGTTGGGTTTTTAGAGATAAGACGGGTCATATATAATACTTTCCGATAGCGTAATACTTTTTCTTTATTACTCGAATTATATAACATCATATAAATTAATAGTGCTACTATTGTTTAGCGAAGAAAAATGACTTGAAATACAAGTAAAATAAAGTAAAGCAGCAGTACCGGCGGGGAATCAGAATGCTGGTAAAGAATAGAAAAGTTTTCTTTTGGCAACGTGATCGCATCTATGTGTCACACTTATACTATAGCCGCGAAAGGGACATAAGTTCAAGAATAAATTTACTGATGAAGTGTTGAGAAAAGTTACTAAAGTATCATTAAAAACTAATAAAATGTTTAAAGAACGAACAGCATAACAATTTATTTTTTTGTAGTATTACAATACCTTCTCTTAAATCTAAAATCATTATTTTTCAAAGAGCTCTTGAATTTCATCAGCAGTTTTTCCTTTTGTTTCAGGCGTGATTAATAAGCCAAATATTGCCCGTAAGAAACAGAGGCATCCATAAAACCAAAAAGTTCCCGCATTAGTCAAACTGTTTTGCATATGACCGGTAGAACCTCGTTAGAGACCACCCAAGCCAAAGGCTGAATTCCGGCCAATAGGGAAGCGATGAAATCTGGTCAATTTCAGCAGACATTTGGTACTCTTTTCGTATGGGCCATTGGAGCGACTCTTGCGTTGTTAAATGTTCTCTGATTGCACATATGCTCAACCTCCGTTTCAGGTAATACAGCATATCAGTAAATGCCATTTCAGAACAAAAAACGCGACTGGTGCCGGTCACGCGGTCCCGTTTTAAGATGGTGACCAAGGTCCGGTCATTGGTCTATAACCGACAACAGTATGATTGTCGGTCCCGTTATCGGTCCCGATCTAAAGTGATCGCGGTTTTCTTACTATTTCCCTTATTTTCATACTTGAATGTAATTATTTTTAAAGTAAAAGATACTAGATGCCTTAAAAGAAGTGGGGTGGAATTGACTTAGGAAGAGAGTAAACTATACTCGATAAGAGTAAAGCAGAAAACACATTTCACCAACTTCCAACATAAAAATGCCAAATAGATCTTTTCCATTTAAGTTTTTAGACGAATTTTAATTAAAATGTTTTAAAAATAATTATTGTGACAGGAATGGTAAAATCAGCTTCGGTCACGATCACAACAGTTTTTAAAAAGTGCCTCGGTCAAGCCGGGGTCTAGAACTGATTATCTTTTTTGGAACGATGACTTTTTTAAGTAGTTCAACAACAGCGAAATTTATGGTTATTAAGTTTTAAAATAAGAAAATAAGAAAGGAACTGAGGTTAAAGAAAGTTTACAAATATATATATATATATATATATATATATATATATTAATTAATTTGAATTTATAATTTTTTTAAGATAGCGGAGTTAAATAATGGTCGTATACGATCGTTATAGTTAATCATTAACGCAACGAAATAATAACGATAACGATAACGGTAACGATAGCGATTTAAGATTTTGGTAACGGAACATCATTACCAAGCACACGAACAATATGACACACCCTATAGTTATTACTCTTTTTATTCTTCCCCACTAACTATACTGTTTATTGCTCTACATTTTTACAAAACCAGCCAATAATTAGAGTACATTATAAATTGTAACCTTTTCATCTTCTTATATCTTAGGAATAACCGGAATAGGGGCGTCCATAGTGAAATAATCTTCAGTGAATGGAGTCTTCTCTTTCAAACACTTCCAGGTATTCAGCTGGATGACTGGATAGACAAGAGGTACATTAAATCCATTGAAACCAGACGCAAAAGCAAGGGAATATGCCCCCATGCTTTTCAAGATAAGCCAATCACCAACGTCCATCAGAGGGAGTAGCTTGTTGGTGGCCACAATGTCAAAAGGATTGCAAGTGGGGCCGCAAAACATGCAAAAGTAATTAGGTCCAATTGGTCGAGGTTCCAGAAGAATTGGATTAAAAACATCTCTTTTATTGATAGTACCGAAGTAACCGTCATTTATATAGTAAACGTAGGTGCTGCCATCGGTAATCTCTTTTGTGGTCAGTTCCCGGCGGCCTTCTATGCGTATCGCAAGCGTGAAGGCTGAAGAGACGTAGTAAACCCCCGGTTCGGCAATAATATCGACACCACAGTCTTCCATAAAATTATTCTCGTTCAAAGATCCGTTTATTGTGGACGAAAAATTGTCAATGGACGAATCATGTCTACCCGGGAAACCACCTCCAATATCCAGGACGGTCATATTGAAACCATAGTCACGAGCGGCCAAATCGAATAGTTGGCGGCCGATAGCTATACCACGATCATAGATCTTTGGATCATTGTATTCAAAGCCAATATGAAAGCTGATGCCGACAAGGTCAATTCCCAGCTTGTGGGCCAGTGCAATTAAACTAGGTGCATTTTCTGGCAAAACACCGAATAACTTGGAAGGTTTTTTGTCCATCTGTAGGTTCAAATCAATGCGGAGAAGCATCTTGGCTCTGGGGTGGTGTTCTTTGATCTTATAGAGCTCTCTCTCGTTGTCGAATGTCATTAGGTTGACGTTGACACTGGCAGCGAATTTGATGTGGGCTTCATATTTGACCGTATTGGCAAAAATAATTCGGTCTGGAGAAACACCTAATTCCAACACCTTTAAAATCTCGTTCTAAGAAATAAGAAGTATAAAATATGTTAGTCTAGATAATGGAGCTCAATCTAAATAGAATATCTCAGTCATCGTCACAGTACCACATCATATATAGTACCTTAGATGCGCAGTCAAATGATGATCCTAGAGAAGCCAGCGTCTCGAGAACGGTGTGGTTGTCATTGCATTTGACAGCTTTTTAAAATCATTTTTAAATGGAAAAAATATATATTATTATCGATTTTTTGCAAGAATACACTATTTGTCTATTTTTTTTTACCGTAAAAAGGCCTTACACGAGGCATTTTCTGTTTCCAATCATAATGTTTCCTGGCGATATCGTCTACATCCAAAACGTAGAATGCTTCTTCTTGGACACCAGAGTTGACTATCCCACGGATGACATCCAAAATCCCTTGATCTGGATCCAGTACAGAGATCTTGTTTGAGGAGCCGATTGCACGGTCTCTACTAATTGTACCAGCCACTAAGCTTTCAGAGTTCATGACGTTTATAGGCTGTAAATAAGATATATTTTATTTCATTCAATCTTATTCCAATGCGTCCAATCCCATAATAATGGAAGGGCTGATTTTTTTTCTTTTAACAAAAAAAGTTTATTAAGCAGAAAATATTCCGATAGAAATACACAAAGGAATTCTTTAAAAAAAAATTAACTGGTGTTGTAATAGCCAATTTAATGCGGAGACGGTTGCCAAGAAGTTGCCGACTCAAAATCATTCTTGTCGTATACCACAAGATCATCATTCCCCAAATCATCTTATGGGAATCTCCATAAGAGAGGGGAAAAATTCAATGAAAATCCGTACGCTCACATTTACAGTGGGTATACAAAAACACTCTGATGGTTTCTTAAGGAATTTTCTTGGCGGAGTAGAGATTTTACGAGGGGTCAGTATACTGTGCATACGTATAAAAATGACATTAAGGAAAATTCTCTACTTCTACCGAAACATTCCTTCAAAAACGATTTAATTTACCTAAGTCTAATATTTTTTGTAGAAACTCAAGTTTCTGCAATGACGTCATTTAATCAAACACACTGTGCTGATGAACTCGGCCTAGAGATTAGAAAGTTCAGCACACTGTGTCCGGTCTTACCGGGAAATGTCAAATCATCCCCTTGGGTATCAATCATGGTGTATTGATATATATGTATGTTATCTCTACGTATTCCCCTCCACGGTCCCCGTAGACTCAGATGTAGGGCGAATAACAATACTGGGAAGCATTCCGCTTGCCCATAGAGATTCAATGTATATCTGACGTGTTTGGCCCCTTTGTATCATCCTGCTCAGAGCAGTATATAAAGAGGGCACTTTCAATAACACATCAGTCAGTAATCATTGTAGTAACAGCCCTGTCTTGCTGTGCTTCTATACACTGTATATTGTATGTAGTTTCAATACAATACTTCTATTTCATCACGACTACTTCAAGTCATTACAGTTTCATCATTTTTTTTAAATTTTAACAGAACAAGTTCGGTTTAAATCGGAGGTATAGATTAATTAATACGGTTTTATGAAAAAGGGCCTCCAACATTGGGGCATAAGGCGCGCGTCAGAGGTGTTCAAATAATTGATGACGCTTACTTAACTCCTTGGGAAATCAAAATGGCTACAGACATAGATTCAAAAATGTCTATAGCTCATTGTTTAATCTATCCAGGAAAAAAATATAAAAAAGTCCACGACCACTATTTCGGGTAGAAAAAGCCGTCGGCGCAAACGCGTTTTTTCCATAAAACAACACGGCGGAGAGTCGGGGTGTTCAAATAATTTGCATACCCACTGTATGTTGACATTTATTTCTTTTAAATAAGCCTATGTGGGAATCCTCAACAAGATTTGTATTTCTATTTCCTTTGTTTTTATAAGACATTTTCTGTCTTGAAGCTGATTCCTAGATTAAATGTCTCAAAGCGAGCATCATATTTTTTTTATTGCGGTTTGTCAAGTAGGCCAAGTCCGGAGTTTCTGATTACACGGGATAATTTCTACTATTCAATAGTATACCCCACTCAAAAAAATGAAAAATTATAAATAAAAAATTACTTACTTGATGGTGGAAATAATGACTGCTTTTATTACAGGAAACCACTGTCAATATAAGTTAAAATTACTTTGAAATATGCTAGTGGATAGCTTGCCTTTAGAACGAGTTTTCTCCATATGCGCCGCTTCTGGAAAATTTTCATTGGTTGACACCTGATATCACGCGGGTTGTTTATTCGTGCGGGAATAACAATAACTGTCTGCTGGCCTGCTTTTTTTCCTTTGAATGGAAAGAAATAAGAACAATGGAACAAACATTCCATATGGCGCACGATGAAACCATATGTACAATTGAAAAAAAGAATACGATTCAAATAGTTTAGATCATTTTCCTTTGACAATTGCCATTGTTTTCCTCAAGTACTATTCATAAGCGTGTGGTAGAAGGCATGCTTTAGTTTAACCATTTTTGCCCACATAATGTTTTAGAATGTTTGAAAGATTCTAAATAGGTTGACGAACTCAGGGAATTTGTTTTTCGTTGACCACCAGGTAGCGCTGCAAGTTTCAAACTTCAGCCGCTTGATGGTGGTAGTGCAGTGCTCAATTTTCTTTTCAAATTTGGATGAGGATATCCCGTTGAGTGATGGATATATAATGAACAAATCCAATTTGGGGTTATCTGAGAGAAATCAAAGTTCCAGCTAGAGATCGATTTTAAGGATTTTGATAGATGAAATAATTCCAACTTGGGAACTTTCGGAATTTTCAATAAGAGACGAGAAAACAATTCCAAGTTAGGAACTATTTACATTTTGAATGAAAGAGAAAACCATCTTAAATTTTGCATAAAAGAGAAAACAAATACTCCAACTTGAGAATTATTACAATTTTGAATAAAAGAGAAAATTTGTGATTAGAAGATGTGATCAGATGATTCCTTAAGGATGAACCGACCTGTGCCTTCATCATTTGCCACGAATTAAAAATTAGGTCGACTCATCGTGCTCTTAAGATCAGATAAATTGTGGATTAGCAGATTCGAGGTCCGTAAGATATATGGACTTATGGGAGTGTCCCCTACGCTTTCCCGATCCCTGTATAATATGTAATATGTGTATTTGAGGGGAGATGTAACTGAGACGCCTGTTTTAGTGCACTCTTTTAGCCCCGAGCTGTAACCGTCACAAGTTTGAAGTCCCATCAATACAAGTTATTAGTTCTCGCATCTTCTTACCAGTTAACTGTTAGTGTAGTGACTAGTGCGTTGAGATAAATTGCAAAATCACGAAGTTATTTCATATTCAATATGGTTTTTGAAATCTTCATCGGGGCATTTCTTATTCTCTTTTGGTTGACCATGAAAATGATGCAGAGGCCAGAGAATTACCCTCCAGGTAAGATAATAAATATTTATACTTACATAAAACCAGTGTTAGGATTAGTTATTTAAAAATATAATTTATCATAAATTCGAATATCAAAATTAGGGGAGAGCGGAATTACTTCGTACTTTCGGGATTTTTAGTTCTTTTATGAAAGATCATTGATAAAAACATTTAGGTGTATCTTGTAGACTCCGAGAAGTTCATCTTTTTCTTAAACGTAAAAAAAACGGGACTACTTGGGACAGTTTAATAAATTAACTGTTTTGCACTAATAATCGCTGATTCGTTAAAAAGTGAAATACCAGTTAGAATCAAAATTAAATTTCCTTTCTCGTGGTATACTTACCTTATAGAAAATAGCATGCCCATCAGCCCTAAGTCATTTATGTCGAAAACTTTGTTTGGTCGAAAACGCGCCGCTTGCGCTGTCTACCCCTACTTGTAAATTGCTTTTAATTGTCCGAACTCTCAAGTAGCCCCGGGCTCGATGTCCCAAATAACCCCACTTTTTCTACACACAAATTTACCTTAATAGCAACTAAACTAAAAGAGATAGAAAAATGTCATGTTCAGAAAAAATAAAGTAAATTAAATTTCCTTTTAAATGGTCTATCTTGGTTTTTTATTCTTCAAACATTTATGACCTTTTTTTTAAGTTAAAAAATTTCGTTTTTCCAGACAAAAAAGTTGAAAAACACATTTCACCCACTACAGCCTAACTTAATCAACATTTTTTAAGGGAACTTTTTGTCCAGGCGGCCTAGTAATGCGCATGTTTCCTGAAAAACAGGATTTTTAAACATGCAAAACGATACTCAAAACCCTGCTGCCCCACCTAACCCCTGTCCCAAGTAAGCCCGCTCTTCCGTAATTGAATTTTTATAATTAATTTGAAGTCAAATTCCCTAACTCATTTAATTTTTACTTATTCTTTAAGTCATGGGTATGGCCACTGATTATTTTATTTACTTTTTAAAAACTATTTTCGGAAACATCCTTTGGATTAAAATATTTACGGTACATCATAGTCACTATTTAAAATAAAATAAAAAGTAAATCAAAAAAATCAAAAAATCACAGAAAAATGATTTATTTTGTCCTTGTTTTGCAATAAAAATCAAATTAGACATAAAATTTTTTTTATCCCAATACTGCCTAAAACTTATATATACAGGTCCAAGAGGCTTCCCAATCTTCGGCTACGTTCCATATTTACAAAATAAGCACGATCCTTCAAGACTTAATTATGTCTCTTTTTTTAACTTGAGCAAAATCTACGGTCCTGTCATCGGGTTTTTTATTGGCCAATTTCAGCCGTTTATTTGTGTTTGTGGATACGAAGCCGTTAAAGAAGCTCTACATAACAAGGATTTAGATGGAAGGCCCGATACGGAAATTGCTCGAGATCGAACATTTGGAGAACGACTGGTTAGCTATCATCACAATTCTTCTCCATCTCTATTACCGCAATTAACTAATCTTGTATATATTGTCTGCAGGGCTGTTTTTCACTGATGGTGAATTTTACCAGGAGCAAATAAGATTTACTTTGCGTCACATGAAAGTTTTTGGATTCGGAAGAACGTGGAAAATGTAATCCAGGGTGAGATTTAATACCTGTTGCAAGAAATCAAAATTCAAGGAAAACTCGTCAGTTTTTCCGGAATGTTTCACTTGCCATTATTTAACATATGGTCGACCCTAATGATAGGGAAACGATTCGAGAAAGATGATGAAAAAATAATGCAACTTCTTCGGAACACAAATGAGTTCCTTGGGAATCAGACCAATTCAACAAGATCCGGAATTCAAATTCCACGTCTTTTGCTCCGAATTTTCCCATTTCTTGAAATTCTCTCTGCTACATTTTACGGAATTATTAGTCCCTATTCAAGATTACATGCGAGTATATTGATTGTATTTTTTCATGCAATATTAGAATGACTTTTCATGATTTACATTTGAGTATAGGATATTATTGATCAACATCAACTGGGTCGCTTGGATGACGACTCTTTCCACAATTTTGTCGACGTGTACTTGGATCAGACGACGGGGGAGAAAATTCTACATCCCAAAGTATTTTAAAGCTAATAAAAATTAGCGGTCAATACAAATATATTTTTCCTTTCAGAAATCCAATTAATTGCAATTTTGGTTGATTTGTTTATGGCTGGAGGAGAGCCAACCAGGCATACAAAAGGTTTAATATTTTTGATTATTTTTTTAAAAACTTGTTTCACGATGAATTATATTTATATATTAGGATGCCTTTTGTTATTTCCGATTCATCATCCAGAAATTCAAAAGAAATCGCAAATAGAATTGGACCACGTTTGTGGCGATTCGCTCCCACAATTATGTCACCGTTCACGGTATATTTAAAGCTAATGATTAACAGGATTGACAATAAGATGCTGAATTTAAAATAATAATAAAAAATACAGTTGCGTTTACACTGAGGCTACCATAATGGAAGTACTGCGTTGCACTCACTTCGCTAGTGGAATGACCACTCCCCATCGAGCCATGGCGGACACAAAATTGCAAGGCTATTCCATTCCAAAGGTATAATATTATACATTTTTCTCAAAACTTCTCATAAAGTTAGTTTATATATACTTAAATATTTAGGGAACAATTGTATTGATCAACGCATATTCTGTGCTCATGGATAAATCGTATTGGAAAGATCCTGAAATATTTCGTCCAGAACGTCACTTAAATGACAAAGGAAAACTGATAAAGAATGACCATTTCCTTCCTTTTGGAAGTGGTATAGATTATTTATTTTGTTTCTTTTAAGATTGTGTTTTAATTTTGTTATTATATTTTCCACATAAATTCAGGTAAACGGAGTTGTCTTGGAGAACAATTTGTCCGTAACAATATTTTTATGTTTTCTACGGCGTTGCTAAAAACTTTTGAATTTTGCGAAAGTCCTAGCAATCCAGCTGCGAAGATTCAACCAATTTATGGAATGACTGGCAATTATAAAGGATACGAAGCCTTCGTTATTCCTCGTCAATGTAACTACACTTCACAGTTCACCATCACCCCAAGGGACGAAGTGCGGGGAGTGTAGACGAGTTTTATTAGGGTAGATTTATTAATGCATAATCACAAAGAAGATTTGGTGAAATTTTATGTAACATTTACAGTGAACAATCTATAGACAAACTAATATATATTGATGATGAGAAAACACAAAAGAAAATCAATAAAATGTGGCAATCTTTTACTAGAAGGAAAGAACGAAGGCTGTGTTTTTGTATTATAAGTCCTTGAATATGCTGCAATATTATGTGCTGGTATTGGTGATCCGATTTGAAGTGAGTAACCCGTATAAAGCAAGTGTAAACATGGAATTAAGAAAACGAGGAGTTTTTGATGATTAAAAAAAATGATTTCACAGTATTTATTATATTTCTAACCCCCCCCCCCCCCACTAAGTATAACTTTTTATGGAAATAATCAAAAGTATACTGTAAAATTAATCAACTGATGATCACCAGGATCTATACTAAAGATTTCAATGTAGGCCCTATCTCATACTTAGGAAATATAGAGACAATAATATATGATATAGACTATAACACTAAATATGTGATGTACTACTAAATATGATATAGACTATAACACTAATAAAACAATGGTCGATTCTGACTTACTTCTTCACCACTTAAGGGACTATTACATGGGAATTTCCAAATTGACGCAATCCTATATAATGTGAAAGGATTGAAAACCTGATCAACAAGTTTCTTGCTCTCCACGATTACTGGTTTTTGTTGTTGACGTGTTTTCTTTACAAAAGTACATTGTTTACTACTATTCATGCATCAGCATCCTAAATGGTGGTATAATCATTTCATCATAAACTTTGGTTTTTCCCAAATTTCAAAATTTCCCTGAGTTTAAGACCTTGATAGCTGTTACATATTCATATAAAAAGAGCAAGTAGCAAATCATTTGGAAGATTTCACGTCTTTCTTTGAGTATATAGTCACTATTTAAAATAATAAATCATCATTAAAATGCCGGCAACTAAGCGTTTTGGAGTTCGTCCTCGCAACTTTGTCATCATTGGTCACGCGGTTGAACATACAACTGATGGTAAATTAATAAAAATATGTTATCTAATATATTCAAAAAATATAAATACTAAATAAACCAAATATATTACCCTTTTTTTTCTTTTCAAATCAAGGAAATAACAATAATAAAGAGGTGCTGCCCGAAAAAGAAACCCACCAAAAGCAAGAATTTAAGTAAATAAACAAGTATAATGACACTGATATTCATTGGGATGAGTCAATATTATCTTCGTTATCTGAATGATTTTTTTCTTATTCGCATTTTACAGATGTGAAAACCAGATCACTTACGGAAAGAACCAAGCTTTACGGAGATTTATGTGCACAACTTTCCACTTACAATACTTATTGCAATTATACTTCCATAATATGTTGGATATTTTTGAACCAATACAAGGTGATGCATTTTTCAAGCTCGTGGTTTCCTTGACTTATGGAAGCAGCATATAATATTAATTTTGAAATACTATCAAATGTTATTTTTTTGTTAATTTATCACACCGATAAATAAAACAAAATAACTTGATAAAGGCTATATCAACGGAAAACCTATATATAGGCCAAGATTTCAGAAATTATCCAAAGATTAGGTACTACACCATGAGCTCCAGTTGACTTACATTTTTATAATGAGCAATAAACCAATATTATAATGCAGTATCACTACTGGGTATACAAAACGATAAATATAGCTTAAAATACAAGAAATAGATATGGTTATAGTGATATTCTGCATTCTGTTATCATTGATTCAATGAAAAATATTTAACCATTTTCCCGGGATTTCCTGAAAAGAGGAATAACCCACTATAATTTAAGTATATTAACATATTATGTATTCAACGGCATTTTATTAATTCTCTCATTATTTATTTATATTAGATGCTATCAATTTTCTGAAATTGTTATTAACAAAAAAAAAGTGCGATCAACTGATGATGATTGAGTAAAATTTTCAGGAAATGTGCAATAGAAATTTCCTATTTTACGACGAGAACCCGATAAACCGGTTCAAAAATAAAATAAAGATAAAATAAAAAAATGCAGTTTTATAACCACTGTTTCATTATCACCAGCAGCTTGATTTGTCACCAACGCACTAAATATGATCATTCTAGATTGGTTTTCCCCAACAAGTATTGTGAAATTCTTCCTGGTAGATAATCTTAAAGGAAATTCATATAAATAGAGAACGAAGAAAATGATTTGGCATCAGTATAATTGTTTTTGTATACCAGCATAAATATACCGACATAATGCCTCCTAAGGTTAAGCGTTCTGGAGATCGTCCTCTCAATTTTGTCATAATTGACCAGGAAAAAACTACTGGTAAGTAAAAAGTCTCAATGTTCATTCATTATTAAATCATATTGTATCATTTTTTCCTCTTTTTCGAATGATTTTAACAAAGGTAATTTGAAGACAAGTGGCAGCACTCAAACTGAGAACATGGCCAAGAGGAATGCCAATAAAAAATAATCTTAAATAATTACAGGTATATTAATTTGGTAAATAGGCTCATAAAGTTTGTCATATAAATATCTATATCTTCTATTACAGATGCTGATATAATATGGGGTACTGATTCAATCAACTGCTGTTCAATATCAAAACCATCTTTAAAAACATCGTGGATATCAACAGAAAAGCAGTTTATATAGACTGGTGTTATGCCATATATAAAACTTATTATGGTGTAAAACCCATGCTATAGTATAGTGTATTGTTTTGTGTATGCTGTATTATATTGCATCTGATGATTTAATATTCACGAAAAGTGATGAGTATGTGGATGTACTGGGAAAAATAAATAGTGAGTTGTAGCAAAGTAATAATTATGTTAAAAAAAGATAGCTTAAAGGCACTTTTTTTATTCTGTTGCTGTCTTATATCGCTGTAATGCTGTATAGGTATATATTTTTAACTTGGTGCACATATGGTTATTCGAAAGCGGCATTGTCAGCTGACGCACAGACAGGGGATGAAAAAAGCCCTATAGTAACTCATTCCTCTGCTCCAATCTAATGAATATTGATTCAGTCAACGAAGCAGCATCTTTAGAAATGATATTCGAAACGAATTCATATCGAAATCATTCAAACCAATGGTTTTTCAAATCGGTTAAATAAGAGAAGCGCTTGCTGGGAGGGCTAAAGGTTATCTAAAACATGTATTAAAAAAATTCTATATCAGTTCAAATTTAAATTTCAATATCTAAATTTATTATGGACACGAATTTCATAGAAAATCATTCTACGACTACTATTTTTTAATGAAGAATCTAATGGAGATATAATTTTAAAAAGGTATTAAAGCTCAAACATAACCAAAATATTTTAAAGAATAAGCAAAACAGGCAGCGCATGACCACCGCATGACGACGCGAACATGACATGAATTATGCATTGTATGACTTCTTCGATGCATTTGTTATCAATGTATACATTTTATGTTTTTGGCGACTCCTTACTTTTCCAGAAGTTACAAAGAAGTCATCATAAGAAGAAGTCCACTACATTCGGTTTTGGTCTGGAAAGGTATGCTATTAGATTGAAATCCTATTATATCCTTCTAAATAAATGATTTAGTACAATAATAATAGGATAAACCAAAAACTTACTATCTTATCATATTATTTGACGCTACAATTGAAAACAAATCACCTTAATTTAAAAAAAAAACTATTCTGCAGGTATAAAAGAACATGAAAAAACCAGATATGCTTAATATATCACCGAAGAAAGTCCTGGTGCTGATGGGAGGATGGTCAAGTGAAAGTAAAATCAGCTTGAAGCAAGGAAATGACGTTGCAACGGCTCTAACTTCTTTAGGGCACGAAGTAGTGTCACTTGATCCTCCAAGAGACGTGGAACAGCTTGTCCATAAAATCATCCATTCGTTCAATGGGCATCCACCAGATATGATTTTCAACGTCCTTCTTGGCCGTTGGGGAGAGGATGGAATTTTCCAAGGACTCTTTGAATTGCTTGGCATTCCTTACACGTCTTCCGGGGTTCTCTCATCTGCTCTCGGAAACAATAAAAGGTACACCAGCCAAATAGTCCAACTTAATGGCGCAGCTTGTCCAGAAGAGCTGATTGTAACTCAGAGGGAGTTCAAACTTATGAAACAAGACTTCCCCTATATACTTAAACCTATATCGGAAGGGGCCTCTTTCGGAGTCACTAAAATCTCATCCTTAGAGGATCAAGAAAGAGCTGTTGACAATTGGTTCTATGGCGATGAGATGCTCGTCCAAGAATACGTTCCTGGGAGAGAGATAACGGTTCTAGTACTGGATGGTCAAGCAATTGGAGCCCTTGAAATCCTCGTCAACGGAGATGAAGTTTACGATACTGCCCATAAAACAGGGATGAAGGACATTACCTATGTTGTGCCTGCACCTCTTCCAGCGGAAGAATACGAGCAAGCACTGAGAACCGCAGAGATGGCCCACAAAAATCTAGGATGCAGTGGAATGACACGATCGGATTTTCGATTCAACGATACGTCTCTACCGTCTGAAGGAAAAAATCGCCTTTTCTTCCTGGAGATAAACACGCAGCCGGGAATATACCGAGAATCTTACGCAGCTGCCATCATGGCTCATTCAGGTTGGGGATATGAAGAGCTTCTTCAATGGATGATTCAAGACACTTTGAAAGAATAAAAAATTATTCAGCGGGATAGCATTACATAATGGCGAATCAATCGCATGAAATATGCGTTATCGTGTATTGCTCTGTTCATTAAATGCTATCGTTTAATGTGTTGTACCGAAATGAAGGGCTTTTGTAATTTAAAAAATAAAACAACCATCGACATAAAAAGAAATCTCAAATATCATTTTGTCTCAATGAATATGAGCTAATTTTCAAATAGTTCTTGAATCTCAATAGCAGTTTTCCCTTTGGTTTCAGGCATGATTAATAAACCAAGTATTGCCACTAAGAAACAAAAGCATCCATAAAACCAAAAGGTCCCCGCATTAGTCATACTGTTTTGCATATTAACGAAAGTTTTGGTGACAATTAACATTGAAAGCCAGTTAGTAAAAGCGGCTATCGAACTACCAGTTCCACGGAAGCGGTCCGGTAGGACCTCGTTAGAGACCACCCAAGCCAAAGGCTGGATTCCGGCCGATAGGGAAGCGATGAAGATTATCAATGCGGTCAAAGGGAGCCAGCCCAAAGTGGCAGCCCTTTCAGGCTCAGTGTTCAGCAGGTAAAAGTAGCCACCGATCACGAAAATGGATAGAGATGACATAATTCCTGGCCCTATTAAAAGAGGTTTACGACCAAGACGCTCCACCAAAAACATCGTAGGGAGTACCATCAAAAGCTATATATTTTTAAAAATTTCAATAAATATGCTGGTTCGAATTCTGGTAATTAAATAAATGAGTAATAAACCTGGTAATTAGTAAATTATGACATACTTGAACGAGTTTTAAGATTACGGAGCATATGTTTGGGTCGATGCTTGAATCCGCCTGTCGGAAGATTTCAACCGAATAGAAAGAAACTGGAGCAAGACCGGAAAACTGTTGAAGAAAATGAACAGCTATTCCAATTAAAACTGGTTTGTAAGCCCAAGGGTGGAGGATGTCAGTTATGCTTGAAGCCTGAGAGACATCTATTTGAACACTTTTCATGATCTGATCTAATTCAGAAGAGATTTGATACTCTTTTCCTCTGAGCCATTGAAGCGACTTTTCCGCCTGAATTAAGCTACCTTTAAAAACGAGAAAATTATTAATGGGAAACAATATACAAGAAAGTCATAAAGCGTATACATACCATTTTTGATCAAGTAATAAGGAGTTTCCGGTACGAAAAACATGGCAATTAAAAAGAGGAGGGGTTGGAGAGTCGTAAAAGTTGTTGCATATCTCCAGTCCATCCAGACAAGAAAACTGGTAATGAAAATTCCGAGGCATATACTGAATGGGAAAAGTACTCCAACAAAACCTCTCATATTAGGTGTAGAGACTTCACCTATAAACATTTTAAATAAATCCAATCTACTTTATTTGAAATAAATATTGAAATATGTTTGAATATAATCATATTACCAATGTAACTTGGAACGGTTGCAGTGCAAACACCACCAGCAAACCCTGTGATGACCCTTCCCACATACATCATACCTTAAAATATTAAGAACTAATATTATATTATGTTTAAATATATAAAAATAATTAAATAAATTACTTGGATTAATAGCTAGGGTGATTAAAAGCCAGCCAATGATGTATGGAATAGACATGACCATGCAAGTAGCTCTCCGACCGAAGCGATCCATCAGTAACCCACCAAAAACGGATCCCACTAGTCCTCCAACGTTAATCAAAGAGCTGGCCCAAGATAGTTCTTTATCTGTGAGTTTCAGGTACCAAACACTTTCAGTATCGTCTACTGAAGTAGCGTTGCGGGTCAGCTGGATCTGGACGGATGAGGACCATCCATAACAGGTTCCCAAAATATAGGCCCCCAAAGCAGCTTTAAAAATAATAAATTTATCTTTAATTATTTTATAATTGGCATTAAAGTAATTTAAATGATTACCAGAGGCAGCTGCATATAATTGTGGTAGTTTAATAGCTTTTGAGTAATCAACAAGGACATCACCAGTGCTTACTGGTTGCAAATGGAGTGCTGAACGTCGTTGAGCCAATTCTTTTGATAAATCCTCGTCGTCACCGAGGAAAGTGAAATGGAGTGGAGCCACTGCCATGATGTTCGATTCACTAATAAGACTCCAATAAATGATTATTAAAAACTGTTTCCCTTGGATATCAAATGAAAAGCTACGTCAGCACTCTTACAATGCCAATACAGATGTGGCATTCTAAAAGATCTATACACTGATTTTTTTAAAGAGAAAAAAAGTGTCCCGGATGCATAATAAACTTCTGACTGAAGGCCAAGGGAGGATCAAGGGGAGGAGCGATAGAACGCTATGTTGCTATTTAGTCTCTAGAATACTATTTATAAAAATTGTAGTATGAATCATACACTAAATAAAAAGCTTTTAAATTGTTTTAAAACAATTTTCTTTATTATATCGTAATAACAAATAAATAAATAAGGTAATATGGATCGAATAATGTAATATCATTTACAGATTCCGATATATTATTTATTTATTTATTTATACAAAACTTGAGAAGTTTACTACATACCTTTGTCAACAAGGTAATAGGAAACGTGTCATGAATGATTCGTCAAGTTTTCAATTTTCAGCATAATCAATCGCACGGTTATTAACAATTAATTTAAACGTCTCAGCTACTAGGTCACTTTCCCCTGAATTGATACATATAATTTAGTTGGCTCAACAAGATCGTGTCACGAACTATTTTCTCAATATAATTCAAAATTTAAATTCACGAAAAAACAAAACTTCTATTTAATTATTTCAGTTGCTATATCATAGAAATATTGAATATAACTCTATAATAATAGTTATGATATTATCGTCACCGTTATATTTTTTAAGGGAACATAAGCGAATAAATGTTTTTAAATAGATGATGTGTTTTCGTTAATATATCCTGTTGCGAAAATGTCTCCAGGTTATTTTTGTATATCTTATTGGCACGCACATCCTTTATACATTTTATAGAGAGGAAATATACGTATCCAAGGTCTAATATCACATCATCATCACATAGCGCCTTATCTTACTTTCCAAAGAATAATACCTTGTCACACTTTATTTGGACGGATTCTCCTTATTGCTATTATAAATAGGTCTTTTACATTATTAATATGGCCTTCAAATGATAACTCATAATTCGTTGAATAATAATACAATAAATTGTAAACAAACAAAGAAATGCCGATAATGCATTTACATTTATATTGCCTGTACGAAATGCATGTGGAATTATAAAAGCAATTTCATATATTTTGTCAATACCTTAAGTCTCTAAATTTTTCGCTTGGTACTTCATGCATTATGCACAAAGGCAATCCATTCTATCGATTAATCGACTTTTTAGTCTTAGACTTTAATTTTGGAAAATCGGCCAATTGGCTTCGATTTCGATTATTCGTAAATTAATTTTTTTTTTTCGATGCACATCTCTGTAGTCAGATAGTCTACTATGTATATTGTAAAGAAAAATGAGACTATTGATTACTGACGACAATGAGTGAATTTAAACTATAGCTTTATGTTTTCAAAACTTGTAATAGGGCTGTATAAATTATAAACTATACAATCCTAATGTTTACTAGGTTTTACTATTTTAACTTTGAATTAGCTTAGATAAGGTGGCGTAATACCCTATTCACACCGGCGACTTAACTGGGTTTATTCCGGAATAAACCTAATTCCAGAATTTCTACGCTAGAATAAGAATTACTATTCTAGTGCGTTCACACTGGAATTTAAATAATGTTTTTAGTTGTTACGCTATTCCAGTTTGAAATCCGGTGTGTATAGGGTATAAGCCAGGTTAGGTTTGGTCATACCATGTAAGTGTTACTAGGTTTTCCTACAATACATCGAATGGCAAACATACAGTAAAAAACAAACAAAAGAACTATAGGTAGTAAAAACGAGGGTCCTATTAAACAGTTTTAGCGCTATTGCCTAATAGTTGCGTATAGCAAATTGGGCAACTCAAAAATATTAGTGATGATTGATGAAAACAAAGTTTGTGAAACGACGATTCAATAACATTGGAGCGGCGATAGTTGCCAAAACCCATCTACATCTGGCAACTCTTTGCAGATGACAGAAGATGATTTGCAATTTCTTGATTTCTATGTTTTAACGTGTGTCATTCGTCATTTCTTTTATTCTTGAGCAAGTGCTCTTCTTTTATTCCTGGCAAGTAGCCATATTGATTTTACTGGGATTCCAGTCTTGTGTTTTACTCTGCATATCCACCATGTCATTCATAGATTGATTTTATGTATATTTGCCATTTTCTAATGATTGTTTACATTCCTACTAGTGGGTGTGTGTGCTTGCTCTCTCTCTCTCTATCTATGTATATGAATCCGTGCCTATGGAGCAAATGCTGTCACTCTCACAAGTATATCTCTATATTGCGTTATTGTACATGTCATAGAGATATTTATTTATTTTACTTGTCTATTTGAATTGGAACGATTCCCTTTAATACAAGAGAGTTCGGTTATTCGATTGAGTTCTAGAACTTTGATTTCGCTACAACAAACATCTAACATTAATTGGGTTACCTACTACATAATGTAAACATCTATATTAGTTCTACATTTTAAGCTAATATAAACCATTTTAGCCAGCTGCACTGTTCTTGAACCACCGTTTTTTAAAGTATTTTTTTAGAAAATACGTGGAGCAATGAAGCGCTCTACTAAGAAAGCTAGAGTACTCATAGCTAAGCCAACGCCTAAAACAAGGAAAGCGCTCGATAGCTCAATCAACTTGATCGGTTTAACTTTGCCTTCAGCTTTGTTGTTTTTATCAATCCTGCATTCATCCACGTCCGTATTGCTCCGTTTCATCCAATAGTCGAGGAGGCCCGTGCAGATGGATTGCAAAACACTTTGTGAATTGAAAAATATAATTATAACTTTTAAGTTTACAATTTTAAAAGAGTAAACTGAACATTTTACTATTTATTGATGGTTGATGTAAAAGGACTATTCTTCTGTAATTGAAATGAAAGTGAAAAGGCGAAATCCAGTGGCTTTGGCGATTGGGTCATTCGGCATTTTCCGCTTGACTTTAAATCTCTACTGATCATTACTGTGTGCGTCGTTTGTGTCTTTAATGGAACTATTCAATTAGTTTCAATTACTAATGGGAGATCTTTAAAAAAAATTACCCCAATTTGTGCACATTGATGATTCAAAATATTTCCAGCGATTTCATTAAAAGCGTTCGTTGAAAATTGTGGATTATGTTTGATCCATTCAGCAACCTTCCGGTAAGAGGTGCGCGTCGAGTTCTTTTTTTCAATTTAGATTACAATTAGCTTAATCAGATAAGTACGAAATATATCAATAATTACTTACAGAAATAATTTTTAATACTGAGTGATCTTTTTGCATGGTTAAAAGACATTTTTTATTATTTTTCTCGTAATTCAAAATCAGTTCTTCAAGAGAATTTGGAATGGGTTCCAGCTTGATCACGGTCATGGCTGAGGTAATAGTGCTCATGTACAAATTAGACAGTATCATCGTCATCAAAAGCCAAAGACCGAGCATTAAACGAAGAGAAAATCGGTTCGTTATACCAATAGCTCTTGGATCAGTCCCTATAATTTAATATGAAAACTAACATTAGAAACTGTAAAATATATAATCAATCACATTTGGTTTATTACCGTGTTGTGTGAATATGGCAACGACGTACATTACTGCTTGTCCAAAGAGTTGAAGGTATGAATTATTACGACGTATTACGTCAGTTCCTTGGTCATTCCATCGCCCATAGATAGAAGGTAGTAAGGCAATAAATGCTACGAGAGCAAAGCTCGAAAAGAATATCATAATCCAAGTCTATTTTAGGATTGAATTGAATATTTAAAAAAAATGCTCTTATAGCTACTAAAATATATACCACTAGATTAAATGGTCGAATAACCGCAGTCAACCTGCTTTCCTCTTTCGGCCACGGGGATATTATATTAAACGGTCCTTGCACCACAAGTGAAGTGAAGTCCATAATAGGCCAAAGTTCAATCGATGCCGTACCCCAGGGAAAGGTGCAAAAATCCACCTCCTGAAATCATATTTGTGATAGCACTTTACTTTTGATTAATTATGTGAATAAACTACCCTTTATCAACTTCCCTTATTTGCAACGGCTTGAATTGCAGCAAACACCTGTCCTTTCTTGATCAAAACTGAAGCATTTTCAGGAACGTACTCCACACTATTATAAAAATTATGAATATGTAGGTGTATTTTAAAGAGTTGAATTAAGATAGTGCGCACCTCATTTGAAGGTGACCTGCAAAGTAATTGATCAGTTCAACTGCGGATCCTTTATAAGTGAAATTTCCATCTGCAGACGAAGTTTTCTCGATAGACATACTCGGTGGAAACTTATAATACAGTTAATAATACGAACAATATTACTAACAATACTGGTAATAGCCTACCTCATAGCCATAAACTTTAAGGTGAACTCCACGCATAGTGTCGTTCATATTGCTCATCCCATAAACGGCAATAAGATTTAAATGAGCCCATGCTAGCACGGCGAAATTGATTGACATATCCATCTTTCCAAAGATTGTGTTTCACTGATTTTAGGACCCTTTTGAACACTGTTTAATCCCTTTTACTGTTACCCTTACACTGTTTGGCTCCAACCCGACTTAAGCTGAATATATATACGTATAAAAGCACATAGTATTACACGTTCACCAGCAATTTCCCCACACTATTCCTTCTAAATTCCCTCACGAAGTGAGAGAGTGATAGAACCAGCAGCAGTTTATTACCACAAAAGTGCTATCATAAAATCATTAGAGAATCAGACACGTGTAGTTTAGAACTTTCGGGCATGCTTTGATGCTCCGATGAGACCAGCTTATTGTTCCCTCAACGAATTTATGGAATTATATATTTGTGGATGAACAGTAAAGAGAAAGGTTAACTCCATGTAGATGCACACAGGAAATATATATATTTTCAATAATAGTAAATGAGTTGTTCCCTTGGCAACTGATATGCACTACTCATCAATGGAGCATCAAAAGCTTAATTCATATATATTGCATTGATTTTTTGTCGATTCAATTTCAACTTTGATTGAATATAAATTGCTAGTTTCCAATTATTGATTCTATTTGAAAGATTAACAAGTTATACTTCCAATATTGCTTTTAAGTCTCTGCAAAATTTACTCTTATTGCCATTTTCATTTGATCACATCTGATATGTATTCATTGGTATTGCTTCCATTAACATGAACCCCAATTCCATGAATTGGTATAAAAGATAGATATATAAATTTGCGCTCATGAAGTTACTACTTAGAAATTACAGGTTTTTCTTCTTTTTTCATTTAAAAAGAAAGGCGAATCTTTGAAGGCCTTTACGAGCGATTCCAGTTAAATTATAAAGTAAATTCATTTACTTTAAATCTTTTATACGTTTTTTTGTAATAGCGACCAATTCCAACATTTTTTTTTTTTGCTTGATATTTTGCACGACAGATGTCTTACACAGCGGTTTGTGACTCAACCAAGAGCTCTAGGAATCCATCAGTATTGCAACACCAAACAATAACAACAAGTGAACAAATGAACACGTGTTTACAGTACAGACAGCGTCCATCGGTGGTAGTGATTTTGAAGTACAGCCCGCCGTCGACTTATTTGTGAACTCTTTCCACGGAAAGAAACCAGCACTTGTTCTGCGCCCGCCCCAACACACAAATGATTTTACACAAACACCTAAAGAAAGAACTCAAATGGCTTCAAACTTATTAGAAGGACCTCTCCTGCATTCAAAACTAGTCACACTCGGCATTTAATCCAGGATCAACGTATACCTGCACCGCCTTTCATCAGCCAAGTAGTGATACCAAAGAGGAAATTACAATACAAGGTCCTAAGAGTTCAAAAACACCCTAGATAACCTCCGTTCTCCGTCAACTCCATCTCTACCACCTAGCCTTCTCAAGCTACAATGGCTCCATCTACTGTGGCTCAGTTGTTCCAGCGTCCACCTCTTCTATGCATTTTATTCGACACAAGCCTTTAGACATTTCCACAGTACTTAAAATATTAGGCTATTATATGCAACTTTGTTACGGATGTGTTAACGGGTCGTCCTTTTTATACAAACAGCAGCAGTATATATAGTCAAGGGTCTATTCTAGATTTTGCTTACAGGAAATTGCATTGTCAATTGGTATTAACGCAGTTTGAAACAGGTTATTGAATTATGTTTCAAAGATATATCTCAAATGCGCCATAAATCTATAAAGATAATCGCAAAAAGTGGTTGAACAAGTTAGTGGCTAATGTATTAGGTAAAAGTGGATTAAGTGTCCTGCACCAATGGGTTTTCCGCTCTCATGACATCATCGATATCCATCAATGTCACCTGCAACCGACCTCAATTATTGGTAAGTTGTTATATCAGGAACCAAAAAAACATTTAAAATTACATCAGACACGAAGTTATTGTCTTTCAATATATTACAGAATCAGAGGGGAAAATCCGCGGTCTATCGCATGATAATTCCCCATATCTTTACACGTTAGGAATCTACTGATGCAAAATGTTTAAAATAGGTAGAGTAAAAACAATTTATGTTAATGTTTTAAAACATAATTTTTATTCTAAGTTGATCGGTTAAAGTACAATTATATTTTTCTTTGCATGTTTAAGCACGGTCCTATGGTGTAACGGTTAGCACTTCGGACTTTGAATCCGGGAATCCGAGTTCAAATCTCGGTAGGACCTTAGTGGAATGCAACCGATTGTTGATTGACTCGATCATGAATATCGTTCCTTTTGTGATCAATTTAATTTGATTTCAATATAACCAGTTTTAATCTGTAGTTAAGCCATTATTACCCGATTGATCATTGTGAAAAAAAATCTTCATTCCAAAGTTTGATTTTTTCTACATCCTTTATTATATCTTTTTGCTTTAGTTTCTTACTTGTGCTATGTATATAAGACGTATGCATATACTGATCAAATTGGTACTTTTTCTATACTTTATATTTATACTAAGAATAATTATTTCAAAATACACGAGACATGCATATTAAATGCGGAATTATAAATTCGGTGAAACAAGCAAGTTTATGGTGCACATATAATTATTTAATTTAACAATATTAAAGGTAAAGAGTTGCTGAGCAGTAGGGTGTATATGTTTTTTGTGATAAACACAAAAAGTTAAATAAGGGAAAGCGTTAAGTGATCTTGTGAATAATATGGGTGATAGGTCACACTGCTGTGTACAGAATCGTTCCTATTTTTAAACAAAACTTATTTAAAAATTTGGATAGATTAAAAATACTTGGAGCCATGATGCGCTCTACTAAGAAAGCCAGAGTACCCATACTTAGCCCAACGCCCAAAACAAGAAAAGCACTCGATAGTTCAATCAACTTGATTGGTGTAATTTTGCCTTCAGCTTTGTTGTTTTTATCAATCGTGCATTTATCCACGTCTGTAATGCTCCGTTTCCTCCAATAGTCGAGGAGGCCCGTGCAAATTGATTGCAAAACGCTTTGTGAAAAAATAAACAAATAAATAACCTTTAAGCTTACAAATTAAGTTTAAATTATACATTTTACTATTTATTGATGATTGATGTAAAAGGGCTATTCTTTTGTAGTTGAAATGAAAGTGAATAGGCAAAATCCAGTGGCTTTGGCGATTGGGTCATTCGGCATTTCTCGTTAGACTTGAAATCTCTACTGATCAATAGTGTTTGCATCGTTGGTGTCTTAAACGGAACCATTCAATTAGTTTCAATAACAATAAATCTGAGATTTTGAAGAAAAAATTACCCCAATTTGTGCACATTGATGATCCAAAATGTTCTTAGCAATCTCACTAAACGTGTTGGTTAAAAATTGGGGATTTTGTTTAAACCATTCATCAACCTTCAGGTAAGAGGTGCGCGTTGAGTTCTTTTTTTATTTAATTTAGATGAGAATTAGCGTAATCAGATTGAGATAAGTGTGTAAAGTAATTCATTAATTACTTACAGACATCGTTTTTAATACTGAGTGGTCTTTTTGCATGGTTAAAAGACATTCTTTACCAGTTTCATCGTAATGAGAAACCAATTCCTCGATAGAATTTGGAATTGGTTCTAGCTTGACCACGGTCATGGATGAGGTAACAGTGCTCATGTACAAATTAGATAGTATCACCGTCATCAAAAGCCAAAGACCGAGCATTAAACGATGAGATAATCGGTTCGTTATACCAATAGCTCTTGGATATCCGTCCCTTTTAATATTAAAACTATTTTTCTGTAAACAGTAATCAATCACATTGTTTTATTACCGTGTTGTGTGAATATGGCAACGACGTACATTACTGCTTTCCCAAAGAGTTGAAGGTTTGAATTATTACAAACTGTTACGTTAGTTCCTTGGTTATTCCACAGTCCATGGATAGAAGGCAATAATGCAATAAATGCTACGATAGCAAAGCTCGAAAAGAATATCACGATCCATGTCTAATTTATGGAATAATATTTTAATTGAAATTGGTTTATAAAAAAAAATTATCATATTATAGCTACTAATATGTACCACTAGATTAAATGATCGAATAACCGCAGTCAACCTGCTTTCCTCCTTCGGCCAAGGGGAAATTATGTTGAACGGTTCCTGCATCACGAGTGAAGTAAAATCCATAATAGGCCACAGTTCAATCGATGCCGTACCCCAAGGAAAAGTGCAAAAATCAATTTCCTGAAATTTTAAAATGCAGTTACGATTGTGACTTTCAATTAGTTTGAATAAATTATATACAGTTTATCAATAACTTGCCTTATTTGCAACGGCTTGAATTGCAGCAAACACCTGTCCTTTCTTGACCAAAACTGAAGCATTTTCAGGAACGTACTCCACACTTATAAATTAAAAATTATGATTATGTGTATGTTTTAAAGATTTCAACTAACATGGTGCGTACCTCATTTGAAGGTGCCCTGCAAAGTAATTGATCAATTCTACTGCAGATCCTTTATAAGTGACATTTCCATCCGCCAAAGTTTTATCGATGTACATACCCGGTGGAAACTTAAAATATATAGTTAATAATACGAACAATATTACTAACAATACTGGTAATAGCCTACCTCATAGCCATAAATTTTAAGATGCACTCCGCGCATAGTGTCGTCCATGTTGCCCATCCCATGAACGACAATAAGATTAAAATGAGCCCATGCTAGCACGGCAAAATTCATCAACATACCCATTTCTCCGTCTCTTGTGTTTCACTAATTCTATATAAGTCCCTTATGAATACTTTTTAATGCCTACCAAATACTACACTGTTTGTCTCCGATCCGACTTAAGCTGTATATATGATGGCTTATCAAAGCACTTAGCATATAACATGCTGCATTTCCCTCAAACTCTTCCTTCTAAATTCCCTTACGAAGTGAGTTCGAGAGTGATGGACCCCTCTGCATATATTCCCGCAAAAACGCTATCATAAAATCATAAGAGAATCATTCATGTGTATGATAATAGCTTTTGTGCATGAAATGTGCATTTTGTGAGAAAGAAATTTTTTCATGTGTGGAGCCTCTTTTTTTAGATAAAGTTTTGACCTCGAAAAATGTCAAAAACCGCATCGACTTTGCATTCTCCCATAGCGGGATTCGAGGGGTCCGCAACTCTAAAATGCTAAAAATTCAAGACAATTTTCCGCGACCGTGATAGGAAAAGAGAGCGAGAAGAAATAACAGTTAACCTTGGATAAAAGAAAATTTCAGGATAGACTTGGGAGAAAAAAGAAAGTGGGATAGGAAGCGGATGGAGAATGGGAGAGAAAGGAAGAAGGGGGAGCGAAAAGAGAAAAGAAAAGGAGGATGGAAAAGTTCGTCAGACCCCTTCAGGCCGAATACAAAGAATCAGCTGATCGACTTTTTGAAATGTTATTGTTGTATTCTGTCTGCTAGCACTGTCATCAACTGTGAGACTTTATTAATCTGTTGTGATTTCACGATAATGCCAAAAAATGGCTCAAAGTGGAAAAGAAGATGATGCGTTTACTACACTTAGAAAATACGACGTGTGTGTCAGTGCTCGGGTAGAAATGCTTTTAAAAAAACTTGGGTATGATACTCTGACAAACATTGCTCTTCTTTCTGAAGAAGGAAAATTTAAATCCATTCAAGAAAGTATCATAAGAATTTTTGGAAATGATGCCAGGTATGATGTGTCAATAAATTACTATCTAATGTTTAAATATGCTGGTGGCTCAGTTTTTATTTATATTTTAAAATTACAACAGGTACAATAAGATGAGTGAGACAGAGAAAGTCAATGTATTCGGTGAGCTCTTTGCAGACGATCCAAAAAATTTCGAATTTCTCCCTGGTGAACAAGATTCAATAAAACTTGCGAGTGCCCAAGCTGCCTTCCTTCTTGATTTTTATAAAGAAGATCACTGTTACGAGAAGAAAAAGCCAGGTTCAAAGCGAAAGAGGTGTACAAAAAACTGCTCACAGCGGAATTGTAAGAAGGCACGTGAATCAGCTGAATCACACCCTCTTTTCATAAATCAAAACAGTGCTTTAGTCAGCTGAGAGTAGGAATCCAGCTCTTCCTCTCAGCAAACCATTGCTGGAACGAATGGTACAGCAAGCCACTTTACAAGCCAACAAAAAGAAAAAAGGACTACGCTACAACGACCCTGGCCTAATGCGCTTTGCCATGAATTTGCGCAATCTTGGAGGACCCATTGTGTATGAAATCCTTCATGCAAACTTGGGAAAAGGCGTCTTTCCTAGTCCTCGAACTGTCGAATCTCGGCTTGCCGCTTACGATCTTTCTGTACCTGAAGGCCAAATCAACGTGAAGATGCTAAAAGAAACCCTAGTTCACCATAACCTTCCCCTGCTCGTTTGTATATCTGAAGATGCGACTGCAATCACTGGAAGAAGAGAATACAATAGGAAAACCAATTCTATTTTTGGTTCAAGTGGCCCTCTAACAACAAATGGACTGCCCGACTCCTCTGATTTTGTTGTAAAAACCCCGAAAGATATCATCCATCACTTCAACCACTTCCCGAGAGCACATGTAGCCATGGTAGTTATGGCACAACCGATTTGCGACAAGTTCCCTGCTATTCGGCTGTGCACATTTGGAAGCGATAACAAGTTTTCCGCAGATGATGTGGAAAATAGAGCAATCACCATTCAGAAAGAGTTGAAAAAAGAAGGAATTGAAGTGCTAACATATTCTGCGGATGGCGACTCAAGAGAACTAAAAATAATGAGGAAAAGAATTAAGCTGGGAATCCGAGTCCCAAAATCATCTCGTGGTAATCAAATCTTACGGATTTAAATTTTCTAGACTTTATTTTTTTCCATTTTTATGCTTTGAAAGGTCCAAGATGAATCGTCAAGAAGCAAAAGATAACAGAATCCTTGGCCGATTCTACCACACAGACACCCGAACCTTCGACCGATTTGTTGAAAAGAAGTGGAACTGGTTCATTGCTGATTTTATGGACCGTTTGATACCAGTTCAAGATAGTATTCATGAAGGTAAATGATTTGAATTCTGTATATTTCTATTTATTTAATTATATTCACATTATTATATAATGTGTATCTATTCGCGGAATAATCAATATTTCTCTTAATATTTTAGGAGCGAAGCTACGAGTTAGACTACTAAAATTTAGGAAGTTCTTGGCTCTGGGCAATAGAATTTGCAGCTGTTCCGATCTTATAGATCTTCTCATCAAAGTGTCCAAAGATAAACGTTTATTGAGGCCGGGTGACCTTAATTATAAGGACAAAATTAATTATGATGCGGTGGAGCGCATCTGTAAGCCACATATCCGCACGCTTCTCGCAAAGCATGTTCCAGGTTCGTAGATAAATTAAATAAACATAGTTAAATAATAGTGAATCTAAAAAATATTATCTTGTATCATATTTAGGCTCTCAAGGCACTCAGTTCTACCTTAAATTAATTGATTTCATAACATCCAGCTACCTTGATAAGACATTGGATCCTCTTGAACGAGTCTACAGAATTTGGTTTTAAGTCTTTAGCCTTCGTTTATGGAGATTCTGGATGAGTTGTGACAAAACGTACGCTCTAGGCGTAAGTTTTGTGACATTGAACTCAAATTTATGTGCTGAAATTAACGCACATGCGCTTATCAATCTCCTGGTGGTCTTGCACAGTAAGCCCCATCTCTTCAAACCGTGGCTTTTTAGGAGTCAACCCTGCGAATGTTTGTTCCGCACTCTCCGTTCGTTTTCGTCAATGAACTCAACTCAAGTAAACTTCACGCTCAGGGCTTTTTTTGCCGCTGTAAGAGATTGGATGCCTGTATCCGACTTACAGCCCAGGGAGTAGAAGATAGGATTGAATATCCCAGAGAAAAAAGAGAATTTGACTACAGACATGTGGAAGATGTCGAGTTCAGAATGCCAAATTTGGAGAAGATTGAGGAAACAGTGTTACGTGCTCAACTGGATGCGGAACAAGAGCTTATCACGCTTGGTAGGATATAATTTTAGTTATCTTTTTTCTTATAGGTTAACCTTAGATAATTTTTTATAGAGGTCAACCTCAATTAACGTTTATCACATAGGTTAACCTTAATTAACGGATTGTTATAGGTTAACCTTAGATAACCTTTAATAAAGGTCAACCTTATTTAATATTTATCTTAAAGGACAACCTTACATATCGTTTTTCTTATAGGTTAACCTTAGAGAACTTTTAAAAGAGGTCAACCTTAGTTTTTTTCTTATAGGTTAACCATGGATAACGATTTTTTTAAAAGGTTAACCTAAGACAACTTTTTATAGAGGTCAACCTTAATCAACGTTTATGTTAAGGTCAACCTTAGTTAACGTTTTTCTAATTTGTCAACCTTAGTTATATTTTTTCTTATAGGTTAACCTAAGATAACTCTTTACAGAGGTCAACCTTAGTTATCTTTTTTCTTATAGGTTACCCTTAGATAATTTTTTATAGAGGTCAACCTTAATTAACGTTTATCACATAGGTTAACCTTAGTTAACGGATTGTTATAGGTTAATTTTAGATAACCTTTAATAAAGGTCAACCTTATTTAATATTTATCTTATAGGTCAACCTTACATATCGTTTTTCTTATAGGTTAACCATAGATAATTTTTAATAAAGGTCAACATAATGCATTTTTTTCTTATAGGTTAACCAGAGATAACGATTTTTTAAAAGGTTAACCTTAGAAAACTTTTTATAGAGGTCCACCTTAGTTAACGTTTTTTCTAATTTGTCAACCTTTGTTATCTTTTTTCTTATAGGTTAACCTAAGACAACTCTTTAGAAAGGTCAAACTTAGTTATCTTTTTTCTTATAGGTTAACCTTAGATAATTTTTTATAGAGGTATACTGCCTGTTCTGGCTGTACACTGTACATTGCCTGTACGGCTGTATACTGTACACTGCCTTTACGGCTGTACACTGTACACTGCCTATACGGCTGTACACTTTACACTGCCTGTACGGCTGTACACTGTAAACTGTACACTGCCTGTACGGCTGTACACTGTAAACTGTACACTGCCTGTACGGCTGTACACTGTACACTGCGTGTACTAAGATTGACCTCTGTAAAGAGTTATCTTAGGTTAACCAATAAGAAAAAAGATAACTAAGGTTGACAAATTAGAAAAACGTTAACTAAGGTTGACCTATAAGGTCCCTTATAATTCTATGGAAAAAGAAGGCCCCTAATAAATCCATGGAAAAAATGCCATTATAATTCCATGGAAAAAGAAGGTCCTTGTTCTTCCATGGACAAAGAAGGCCCCACACTGTCTGTGCAGCTGTAAACTGCTTGTACGGCTGTACACTGCCTGTAAGGCTGTAAACTGCCTGTACGGCTGTACACTGCCTGTACGGCTGTTCACTGTACACTGCCTGTACGGCTGTACACTGTACACTGCCTGTACGGCTGTACACTGTACACTGCCTGTACGGCTGTACACTGTACACTGCCTGTACGGCTGTACACTGTACACTGCCTGTACGGCTGTACACTGTACACTGCCTGTACGGCTGTACACTGTACACTGCCTGTACGGCTGTACACTGTACACTGCCTGTACGGCTGTACACTGTACACTGCCTGTACGGCTGTACACTGTACACTGCCTGTACTAAGGTTGACCTCTGTAAAGAGTTATCTTAGGTTAACCAATAAGAAAAAAGATAACTAAGGTTGACAAATTAGAAAAACGTTAACTAAGGTTGACCTATAAGGTTAACTATCTAAGGTTAATATATAAGAAAAACGATGTAAGGTTGACCCATAAGATAAATATTAAATAAGGTTGACCTTTATTTAAGGTTATCTAAGGTTAACCTATAACAATCCGTTAACTAAGGTTAACCTATGTGATAAACGTTAATTAAGGTTTACCTCTATAAAAAATTATCTAAGGTTAACCTATAAGAAAAAAGATAACTAAGGTTGACCTTTGTAAAGAGTTGCCTTAGGTTAACCTATAAGAAAAAAGATAACTTAGGTTGACAAATAAGAAAAACATTAACTAAGGTTGACCTAAAGATAAACGTTGATTAAGTTTTACCTCTATAAAAAGTTGTCCAAGGTTAACCTTTTAAAAAATCTTTATCTATGGTTAACCTATAAGAAAAAAATAACTTAGGTTGACCTCTATTCAAAGTTATCTAAGGTTAAACTTTAAGAAAAACGATATGTAAAGTTGACCTTTAAGATAAATATCAAATAAGGTTGACCTTTATTAATGGTTATCTAAGGTTAACCTATATTAATCCGTAAACTAAGGTTAACCTATGTGATAAACGTTAGTTAAGGTTGCCCTTTATGAAAAATGATCTAAGGTTAACCTATAAGAAAAAAGATAACTAAGGTTGAACCCTGTAAAGAGTTAACTTAGGTTAACCTACAAGAAAAAAAGATATGCAAGGTTGACCTATAAGATAAATATGAAATAAGGTTGACGTTTATTAAAGGCTATCTAAGGTTAACCTATAATAATCCGTTAACTAAGGTTACCCTTTGTAATAAACTTTAATTAAGGTTGACCTCTATGAAAAATTATCTATCCGCTTATAATTCCATGGAAAAAGAAGGCCCCTTATAATTCAATGGAAAAAGAAGACCCTGGTTTTTAATGGAAAAAGAAGGCCCTGGTTTTTTCATGAAAAAAGAAGGCCCCTTATAATTCCATGGAAAAAGAAGGCCCCTTTAATTCCGTGGAAAGAGAAGGCCCCTTATAATTCAATGGAAAAAGAAGACCCTGGTTTTTAATGGAAAAAGAAGGCCCTGGCTTTTTCATGAAAAAAGAAGGCCCCTTATAATTCCATGGAAAAAGAAGGCCCCTTTAATTCCGTGGAAAGAGAAGGCCCTTTATAATTCCATGGAAAAAGAAGGCCCCTTATAATTCCATGGAAAAAGAAGGCCCCTTATTATTCCATGGAAAAAGAAGGCCCCTAATAAATCCATGGAAAAAATGCCATTATAATTCCATGGAAAAAGAAGGCCCCTTATAATTCCATGGAAAAAGAAGGTCCTTGTTCTTCCATGGACAAAGAAGGCCCCACGTCTGTACAGCTGTAAACTGCCTGTACGGCTGTACACTGTACACTGCCTGTACGGCTGTACACTGTTTGTACGGCTGTAAACTGCTTGTACGGCTGTCCGAAAATCCAAGTCAAAAATCCAAGGCCCTTTAATAATTCCATGGAAAATGAAGGCCCCTTATAATTCCATGGAAAAAGAAGGCCTTTGTTTTTCCAAAGAAAAAGAAAGCCCCTTACTCTTCCATGGAAAAAGAAGGCCCCTTATAATTTCATGGAAAAAGAAGGCCCCTTATAATTCCATGGAAAAAGAAGGCCGCTAATAAATCCATTGAAAAAGAAGGCCCTTTATAATTCAATGGAAAAAGAAGGCCCCTTATAATTCCATTGAAAAAGATGGCCCCTAATAAATCCATGGAAAAAGGGCCATTATAATTCCATGGAAAAAAAAGGTCCTTGTTCTTCCATGGACAAAGTAGGCCCCACGGCTGTACACTTTCTGTACAACTGTTAACTGCTTGTACGGCTGTACACTGCCTGTAGGGCTGTAAACTGCCTGTACGGCTGTACACTGCTTGTACGGCTGTACACTGTACACTGCCTGTACGGCTGTACACTGTACACTGCCTGTACGGCTGTACACTGTAAACTGCCTGTACGGCTGTACACTGTAAACTGCCTGTACGGCTGTACACTGTCTGTACGGCTGTAAACTGCTTGTACGGCTGTCCAAAAATCCAAGTCAAAAATCCAAGGCCCTTTAATAATTCCATGGAAAAAGAAGGCCTTTGTTTTTCCAAAGAGAAAGAAGGCCCCTTATAATTTCATGGAAAAAGAAGGCCCCTTATAATTCCATGGAAAAAGAAGGTCCTTGTTCTTCCATGGACAAAGTAGGCCCCACGGCTGTACACTTTCTGTACAACTGTTAACTGCTTGTACGGCTGTACACTGCCTGTAAGGCTGTAAACTGCCTGTACGGCTGTACACTGCTTGTACGGCTGTACACTGTACACTGCCTGTACGGCTGTACACTGTAAACTGCCTGTACGGCTGTACACTGTACACTGCCTGTACGGCTGTACACTGTCTGTACGGCTGTAAACTGCTTGTACGGCTGTCCAAAAATCCAAGTCAAAAATCCAAGGCCCTTTAATAATTCCATGGAAAAAGAAGGCCTTTGTTTTTCCAAAGAGAAAGAAGGCCCCTTGTTTTCCATTGAAAAAGAAGGCCCTTATAATTCCATGGAAAAAGAAGGCCCTTGTTTTTCCATGGAAAAAAGGCCCCTTATAATTCCATCGAAAGAGAAGGCCCTTTATAATTCAACGGAAAAAGAAGGTCCCTTATAATTCCATGGAAAAAGAAGGCCCTTGTTTTTCCATTGAAAAAGAAGGCCCCTTATAATTCCATGGAAAGAGAAGGCCCTTTATAATTCAACGGAAAAAGAAGGCCCCCTATAATTCCATGGAAAAAGAAGGCCCCTAATAAATCCATGGAAAAAGGGCCATTATAATTCCATGGAAAAAGAAGGCCACTTATAATTCCATGGAAAAAGAAGGCCCTTTATAATTCCATGGAAAAAGAAGGCCCCCTACTTTTCCATAGAAAAAGAAGGCCCCCTACTTTTCCATGGAAAAAGAAGGCCCCTTATGATTCCATGAAAAAAGAAGGCTCCTTATAATTCCATGGAAAAAGAAGGCCCTTGTTTTTCCATTAAAATAGAAGGATTTTTCCATGGAAAAAGAAGTCCCTTGTTTTTCCATTGAAAAAGAAGGCCCCTTATAATTCCATGGAAAAAGAAGGCCCTTCTTTTTCCATGTAAAAAAAGGCCCCTTATAATTCCATGGAAAAAGAAGGCCCTTCTTTTTCCATGTAAAAAAAGGCCCCTTATAATTCCATTGAAAAAGAAGGCCCTTGATTTTCCATTGAAATAGAAGGCCCCTTACAATTCCATGGATAAAGAAGGTCCCTTATAATTCCATGGAAAAAGAAGGCCCTTGTTTTTCAATGGAAAAAGAAGGCCCCCTACTTTTCCATGGAAAAAGAAGGCCCCTAATAAATCCACGGAAAAAGGGCCATTATAATTCCATGGAAAAAGAAGGCCACTTGTAATTCCATGGAAAAAGAAGGCCCCTTATAACTCCATGGAAAAAGAAGGCCCACTGTTTTTCCATGGAAAAAAGAAGGCCCTTGTTTTTCCATTGAAAAAGAAGGCCCCTTACAATTCCGTGGAAAAAGAAGGCCCCTTATAATTCCATGGAAAAAGAAGGCCCCTTATAATTCCATGGAAAAAGAAGGCCCTTGTTTTTCCATTGAAAAAGAAGTCCCCTTACAATTCCATGGAAAAAGAAGGCCCTTTTTAATTCCATGGAAAAAGAAGGCCCCTTATAATTCCATGGAAAAAGAAGGCCCTTGTTTTTCCATGGAAAAAAGGCCCCTTATAACTCCATGGAAAAAGAAGGCCCCCTATTTTTCCATGGAAAAAGAAGGCCCTTGTTTTTCCATTGAAAAAGAAGGCCCTTGTTTTTCCATTGAAAAAGAAGGCCCTTGTTTTTCCATTGAAAAAGAAGGCCCTTGTTTTTCCATTGAAAAAGAAGGCCCCTTACAATTCCCTGGAAAAAGAAGGCCCCTTATAATTCCATGGAAAAAGAAGGCCCCTTATAATTCCATGGAAAAAGAAGGCCCTTGTTTTTCCATTGAAAAAGAAGTCCCCTTACAATTCCATGGAAAAAGAAGGCCCTTTTTAATTCCATGGAAAAAGAAGGCCCCTTATAATTCCATGGAAAAAGAAGGCCCTTGTTTTTCCATGGAAAAAAGGCCCCTTATAACTCCATGGAAAAAGAAGGCCCCCTATTTTTCCATGGAAAAAGAAGGCCCTTGTTTTTCCATTGAAAAAGAAGGCCCTTGTTTTTCCATTGAAAAAGAAGGCCCTTGTTTTTCCATTGAAAAAGAAGGCCCCTTACAATTCCCTGGAAAAAGACGGCCCCTTATAATTCCATGGAAAAAGAAGGCCCCTTATAATTCCATGGAAAAAGAAGGCCCTTGTTTTTCCATTGAAAAAGAAGTCCCCTTACAATTCCATGGAAAAAGAAGGCCCTTTTTAATTCCATGGAAAAAGAAGGCCCCTTATAATTCCATGGAAAAAGAAGGCCCTTGTTTTTCCATGGAAAAAAGGCCCCTTATAACTCCATGGAAAAAGAAGGCCCCCTATTTTTCCATGGAAAAAGAAGGCCCTTGTTTTTCCATTGAAAAAGAAGGCCCTTGTTTTTCCATTGAAAAAGAAGGCCCCTTACAATTCCCTGGAAAAAGAAGGCCCCTTATAATTCCATGGAAAAAGAAGGCCCCTTATAATTCCATGGAAAAAGAAGGCCCTTGTTTTTCCATTGAAAAAGAAGTCCCCTTACAATTCCATGGAAAAAGAAGGCCCTTTTTAATTCCATGGAAAAAGAAGGCCCCTTATAATTCCATGGAAAAAGAAGGCCCTTGTTTTTCCATGGAAAAAGGCCCCTTACAATTCCATGGAAAAAGAAGGTCCCTTATAACTCCATGGAAAAAGAAGGCCCCTTATAACTCCATGGAAAAAGAAGGCCCCCTGTTTTTCCATGGAAAAAAGAAGGCCCTTGTTTTTCCATTGAAAAAGAAGGCCCTTGTTTTTCCATTGAAAAAGAAGGCCCCTTACAATTCCGTGGAAAAAGAAGGCCCCTTATAATTCCATGGAAAAAGAAGGCCCCTTATAATTCCATGGAAAAAGAAGGCCCCTTATAATTCCATGGAAAAAGAAGGCCCTTGTTTTTCCATTGAAAAAGAAGCCCCCTTACAATTCCATGGAAAAAGAAGGCCCTTTTTAATTCCATGGAAAAAGAAGGCCCCTTATAATTCCATGGAAAAAGAAGGCCCTTGTTTTTCCATGGAAAAAAGGCCCCTTATAACTCCGGATGCTAGTCATCTCGGCCCACTCATCAGAAGTCCCTACCAAGAAGGCCCGGAAAAGTTGTCTGCTAGACAAGGCCTTCTTGGTAACCCCTGTTGGACCTTCTTGGTAGCATTAAAATACTCTCAACATGGCCATACCAAGAAGGCCCATTCCAAAATTGAGTTGGTACTCTCCCATTCCTGGATGGAAACGGGAGGAACTTCCTCATCGCCCGTGTGCTCGAGCTTGATAGACTCTGCAGGTGGAATGCTAGCTCATTTTATACTGGCATTGAAGCATAGATACTTGGTGTATTATTGACGCGCAGTTGAAGGAATTTTATGAAAATTATTAGACTTACTATGTATAATCAGTACTATCTGTAAAATGAACATTATAATGAAGATAAATTGAAATAACATATCAAAATCTTGTTTTGGCATCAAGTTCTTAAATATATATTTTTAATAATTCCAGAAATAAGTTTTGATCGACGATGGCCGTTTCCTTCAATGCAGCTAGGGTGATTCAAGGTTGACCGGCCATAAGTGCGATGAGGGGGGGGGGGGGTCTCCCTCATTCGAAATTCCTGAATTCGCAAGGGAGCGCGAGACCTTGATCAACCCTTCTGTGTTCATACAGTGTATAGCTTGACCTTTTTTTTCTCCATGTAAAGCAAGGAGGGGTCACTCTTTTTTCTCTCTCTCTCTCTCTCTTGTTAAAGAAAAACAATTAAAAAAATGAATTGAAATATATCACTTTTTCAAACATAGAGAATATATGTCATTATGACAATAAAAATGTTGTCAGTAATTTTATATGTTGTTGTCATTATAAGTACGCGAACGGGCGCTGGTGGTGTCTAGCTGGGATAGTTAACGCCTTGACCGGTGAGTCGCCGATAGCTGGCGGTAGCTTTGCGAGGAGGAGTGATGTATAGCAAGGGTAAGTGACGGCCAAGACCGGTATACCGGTAGCCGAGCTGGGGGCTATGCGGGACGATGTGAGATAGAGAAGGGGTAAATTGACGAGGGAGACCGGTAGACGGATGTCTTGGTTCGGGCTATGCGGGACGGAGTGAGGTATAGAAGGGATACAGTGACGGCCGAGACCGGTGTACCTTACATGTACTGACTTTGATATGGTAATGGAAATCTCTACAAACCGACTATAGGCTTATTGTACAGTATCGTTTTGAAGTAATTATACCATCATAAACGTACTGACCTTGTGGTCAATTAGATGATAATCTCAATCATTTATAGTTCTATGCAGTGCTAGAGGCTTCTTGTACATGATCGTTACGAAGTCGTATAACCAAATATGTTAGGCTACTTTATATATTTTATAATATAAAACTTATACGATATGAATAAAATGTAATATGTTATGAAAAGTATAGTACATGATCGGTTCGTTTGGGTAAATTTCCCATCAAAGAGTTTAACCTTCCGTTTCTAGGCAATCGTAGGCATGACAGCATGAAGCTGTTAACCCACTAGAATCCCTCTTTCTTCTCTGCCTCTCCTATTGTTATTGTAGCGTTGCTGTTACGATACCTTAATGATATAGTAAATAATGAAATAATGAACCGAGATTATGAGTAGGTTGCACAAAGCATTTATTATCATCCGCAATTGTTATATTCACCGGTCGTGATAAAAAGTATGTTACGTAGTCGTAGACTCGTAGTGGCATCGTAACATCTTCGTATCTTGTATGCATGATATATTATAGCCTATTACCATTTATCGCAATATTAAAATGATTCAAGAGTATTATTTCATATTCTAAAATGAATAGAAACATGATGACAAAACTATAAACAATTTTCTCATGATATATGCTTCTCATTTATATTACAACACGTAACTGTATATTAGTACAGTCATCGTATCGTATATACATCGTTTCGATGCTGTATATAGGGATCGGACCCGCCATCGACCCGCGTAAAAAATCCAAGCGGGTTGGCAACCCGCGTCATAAAATCTCAATCGGGTCGATCCGGGTTGGCTAAATTTTCAACCCGATTCAACCTGATTGACCCACTTTAACCCGTGGGTTGGACAACGGGTCTGATCGACAGTGTGATCGACGGTTTGATCGACGGGTTGTACAATTTAAAGTTTTTAATCAATAAAATATCACTCCAAAAAATTAGATACTGAACAATAAATATGTTTTTCTCAAAGACAAGATGGTTGCAAAGGCAATGATCTCCTATATATTTTATCCGGGCTGCAAAACTACAGCTGTAAGCCTTGACACTTTCGCCCGAGATGTCTTATTTTAGTTCTTTTCACTGTTCTCTATTATGAGATATTAAGTTCATGTATAATCATCAAAACCTTTCAAAAAAATTTTTGATACCTTTATTATCTTCTTTAGAAATCACGATAAAATCACGAACAGTAGACACAACTTTGCCAACCGAAAAAACAACAACAGCAGACGACAAATACGCATCGACAGTTTAGATCTGTCAAAATTCTCAACAAATCGCTTTTTATTAGTGGTGGTCCTAAAGCAATTAATTAAAAAAAAAATATTGTGCCCAAACCGCAGGTTGATCGGGTTGAAAAATTCCAATCGGGTTATAACCCGTTGTATAAAATTTCAATCAGGTCGATAAGGGTTGGCCTTCCAAGCGGGTTGAACCCAATTGTAACCCGTGAAAGCGCCAATCGGGTCCGAACCCTAGCTGTATACAATAAAAATGTAATGCTCAACCAATTGACACTAGGGGGGATTTTTCATTTAAAGGGAACATTTTTCGTCAAAGTATATCATTGATTTAAATTAGATAAACTGGCAGAGCAGTATAGATTAAACCTATATTACAGAACGTGTGTTTTGAGTACTCATTTCACATCGTATTGCCATCGTAACGACATGTTACCACCGTACTATAATAAATTACAGCTGCTTACTATTATGACAAGTTCTAATCGACGGGCTGATTCCAAAAATCACCGTGTATATTGTGCGAAGTACAGGCAGGCCTTACTCGGCCTTACTTCGTCCACCTTTTAGTCCCATGTTATTCTTATGGGACTATCTGGATCCACCTGGCGGATTCTGGGGATTTTATTGGAACTGCCTGTACATCAGTATATTATATTGTGAGAAAAATGCATGTTATAGTCACTTCACCGGGTTTGCCGTCGCTGTTCGCGGCCGATCCTCTGTCTTACCGTCTCGCTGCGCCACAGAGCTATCTGATACTTGAATTAAAGGCCCAGAGGGACTAAGGGACCAAAGAGAGCGGGGATCGCAGATCGCCAGCAGTTAAATTAGGTGATCAACATCTGATATTTTTTAGAGGTCTATATGGTGGAGACGTTTCTGTTTCATACTTATACCGTACGGGGTTATTGTTACGATGCCGTAATGATGTCAGCATGTTGTGCAAAAACATTCACACACTATTATGTATATGATTTTACAGACCGTCGTTTATAAACTGTGGTACTTATATAGGTGATATATGGTATGTTACGCAGTCTTATTGCTATCATAAGCGTATCAAAATAATAATTAACTCAGGGGCATTATCTATTATAATTGCGAGCGTAGCGAGCTTAATAAGTCATTTCTTCTTCTATTCAGGGCATATGTATCCTATAGTAGTCCTCTCAGAACTTTTCGGACCCCTGAGGCGAGTGTGTCATTACCTATTATTCTAGCCTTTCTGGGATTTTTCTTTTTACTAAATTATAGTTCATTCGAATGGTAATTTCATTTTCTAGGTCCGTTTTTAGGGAATTTTCCTTAAAATTAGTAAAACTGTTGTTATAACCGATTCCTTTTTATTCCCATAAGAGCCCATGTAATGTCAGTGCCTAGCAACCGAGGAACTTCCACTTCCATGGAAAAGGCAGACCCGTTTCTAGGGGAGATTTCGTCTGCTGGCTTGTTGACATTAGTGAGAAAATCAGCCAGAAAATCAGGAAACACAACAGATTTAGTCAAGCCTGTGTGTTTGAAATTACAGTTTCAAGCTTATTACAGTAAGAAGAACCCCCCTCTTTGGTCATGAATCATAATTGACTTCTTGACAGCAGGCGTTAGCACATCAACTGTAATAATTACAAGAGTTTCAATACCCATTTCATTACCTCATTATCTAATTACCCATTTCATATTCTCCAGCAAATTATCGTACATAAAGATTAAAATCCTCTCAAGAAAATCATGGTAGTTTTACAAGGAACTGAGCTCTTTTATTACACATACAACAATCCAGCTAGTGCAATCAATTTCGTTCAGCTTCCCCCTAACAAAATTCAAATCAACTCTTTAAGATTAATTCAGGCGAAGTCTGAATTATGCTATTAACCGCGAGCAGAAAAGCTCGCTTTATTATCTTATATTACAGTGCTGCGCTATACCGCCGTATGTCATACATTTAATAGAAGGTTACAAAACTATTGGTATATTAATGCGTACTCATTATAATCTCGGTTTCCTATTACAAATCTTATACCTCGTAACTATATCGTACTTGCATCGTTAAGATCGTTAAGAAGAAAAAATGAAATGTTTAACCTATCGATAAAATTTACTTAGATGTAAGACATATTAGAGATTAAAAGAGCGAATTGGTTTTCGTTATTTTTTCAAGTCATAACGACTTCGTAACAATATCGTCTCTCGTTACGTATATTATTACGATCAAAATAAAAAATATGAAAATGAAGACAGATTATCTACCGTAATGGGGTGGATTCCAGAATCGATCTAGTTGGTTCATAAATCGTAAATAGCTGTTACCAAGTCGTTACGCAATTGATTTTACAAAACATACGCTGGCTCGGAGCAGGTCGTGCAAAATGTTATTATTAATTGAAATGCGATAATATAAGAAACATTAAGCTACAACTTGCAAGACCCTTCTATAGTACGTTACGATGTAGTTATGATATCGTATTAAGATGCATTAATAAAGTAAGAAAATCAAGTTGTTACGTGCAAAATATTTTTTTTTCATCCGCACAATATTGTTTTATCTAACGAGCAGCTGTATATAAGGGGCTGCTACGTAGTCGGATTGCTATCGTTAACGTATTGGAATGGTAGGCATGATATTGGTATAGCCCACTGACGATCTCCTTTGTTGGGAACTTGGGATAGATATCTCATCGCTTTGCCCCTCTGGAGTCTGTATGGACAATAGATCCAGGTATCTGTTTTTATTTATTGTTGCCCGCTCGAGAGGGGGGATCACTCAATAAACTGCGACGAGTAGCATGGTAAAGTGCGTTACTTTGAATGCATTTTTATCACGCAAGACTTTGTTGATATATGTAACCGTAATGAAATTTGGAATCAGCTATTCAAATTGAACAAGATGATTAGATGAATCTAACTACGTAAATTTCTTAGACCTTTCGGTGCCATACAGCCATACTTGTATTTTACGGGTTTGTTACGATGCCGTTACGATATAGGAAATGAAATGATATGCTGAAATGATCAACATGTTGTGCAAAATATTTCGTTTCATCCTAGTTTTGCATATCATTTGGTTTTGCATTTTAACCTACGTAATTTATTTTAGTTATTTCTTGTGTAATGCTCTGAGCTGTAATAGAATCGTAATGCCATTGTGAACGTATTCAAAAGTAATATTATCCAAATTCCAAAGGTACAAAGTAGCTGCTCAAAATAAAAGATTAAATCGCATTTAATCTAAGTGATTTCCGGTTATTTTTCAGTCGTAATCGTTATGCCATCGTGGATATAAATCACATACCATCCAAGCATTTTTTTAAATATATCTGCGGTGCTGTTTCTACGTCGTTATGGCATCGTCAACAGCATATATTCACAAAGTAATATTTGATATTATTTTGAATAAATACAATATTTGATTAAACCCCATTTGGCTAATTTAATGCCTTATATTGTAAGTGGCGGTTAGGTGGGTTCACGGGGAAGTATCGAAGTGCTACGATGTAGTAACGACATCTTACCAATTAACCCCCTTCTAATAGTTCTAAAGTTTAAACACGATGGCCAAATGCCATGTCTGTCATGCACAGTGGTTCAGCTATTTTATAACATAATTTTCAAAATGAATTAATCGATGGATTGAACGGGACTGTATGGTTGCCATAACGTACAGTACAATGTCGTCGTAAAAGTATTTCGTTAATAATTATAATGATTTATTTCCCATTTTAAAAGGTCTTATTTAAGACAATAAAAGGAGACGATAAAGCCGAATATTTTACTTATAAAGTATGATTTATAAACTGTGCTTATTTATGGGACAGTTAACTATGTCGTTATGCTATCGTAAACTCATCGTAAAGAGACTCAAGTTAATAACACATTTACGTTCCTATTTTGTTATCTTCTCTATATCTTTGTATTATGGATGAGCTAATTATATTAAAGAATTAAAAGCAGTAATAGTAATAGCATGGTAGTAGTATGGTTACCGGATTCTGGTCCCCACTGGATCGGGAGTATACTGGAGAGAGGCGACAGGATCGGACCTTGGTGGGCTAATAATTGAAGCTATTATAATGCTTTAACTCAATGGGCCAGAGGCCTGCAGTTCAAGCTGGTTTCGTCCTAGTATATTCTCTCCTTTTAAAATGCGTTTTATAACTGTTTGCTCATTTTTATGTTCATTTATCATAGCCTACTCTAGCATTTCGCATCGTATTTTCATCGTAACGACTGCATGAATATTAAAAAAGGAGACTGAAAAGTTTCTGTTCGTTACACATGAAAGCGTATCTTCGACCTTGATCAACTCGATGAGCTGACTATGTATACTAGCGGTGTTATGCAAAGTAGTTCTAGTGGAAGAAAAACGCTACTGAAGTCCTGCACTTAACCGGGTTACCCGTCGGCCGCAGGTCGGCTGTTGCCGTTGCTCCACTCGCGCATCATACGGTACCTTGGTGCTTGACTCAGAGGAATATAAGTGTTCCCGCGAGAGGGGGATCTGTATTCTGATGGAAATAAATTTCGGCGTGCAAACTCGCCGCTGGTTAACTATAGCCTTGACTGATGAGAGGGTTGCAGGTTGCTGTTAAGGGCAAACCCTCGGCTCTCTCCCTCTCTTTGTTCAACTGGACAGGGGTGAAACGTTGATCAGTCGCTCCCCTACTCGTCTAGAAATCTAGAATATTCAGTGGCACGGTCTCATTCGTGATAGACATGTGCTTCTAGTGCTCTCTTTAATAAAGGAGGAGGCCTACTTTGTGGTAGCTAGCTACATCTAAGTTTCGGTGCTGAGAATGCTGAGAAGGAGAGAGTACTCGTCCTCCAACAGTTTACGCCAACAGGATCCGCCACCGATAAACTGCGACGAGTGTCGAATAGCACGTTAAAGTGTGTTACTTCAATTGCATTTTTCTCCCGCAAGACTTCGTTTACATATGTAATCGGAATTAAATTCGGAATCGGATACTAAAATTGAACAAGATGAATCTGATTACGTGAATTTCTGTTCGGTGCCATACTTATATAGTACGGGATTGTTACCATGTCATAATGATACAGTAAATGAATTAATAATCTGAGATGATCAGAAGGTTGTGTATAATATTCTTGTTTTTTTTGTGGTATTTCATCGACAGTGGTACAAAGTATGCGGCTGTTTTTGTAGTCGTAGTGGTATCGTAACGACTTCGTATAATAATAAACGTATATACTAAAATTTTGGTAAAATTAAATTGATTAAACAGTATAATTCCATATATATTACATATATAGAAACATTATGACAACACTTTTATATAGGGTTTTTCTCACCATATATAAGCTTATTCCAACATGTAACGCTGCATCGCACAGAAATCGTATCGTATATGTATCGTAACGATGATTCAAATTTCTCGTTTAAAAGGCACATTTTTGTCACATTATTTATTATTGATTTGTTAAACATTTAATTAATTAGTATAAGTTAAATAATTACTTAAACTGACAGCAGCATATTGAAACTTTTTTTCAGATGAACTGTGTTTTTTTAGTACCGTTTCACATCGTAACATCCTTTAATGACATCATACACTACAAGCAGAATAAACTGAATTGATAAGCAAACCATGCTTTGTTCTTCAACTTGTTACACTGGGATGTAACTCTTTAAATTTTCTTGTTCTTTGAATCGCATTTCATCATTTGGTAATGAAGGTATGGAAAGGAAGAGTTGATGACTTGGCTCTTTTCTTTTTTGCTAAAAATCACATTCAATCGAAGCGGCTTATTCAATTTGCGGTGCTGTTTCTAGGTCGTTGTGGCATCGTTAGCAGCATATGTTCGCATAATATTATTTGATATGATTTTCAATATAATATTTTAATAAACATTTAACCCGATTTAGCCATTTCAGCATGCCATATTGTTAGTCGAGGTAACGATGCTGCAACGATATCTGAACAAGTATCCCCTCTAAAATTTAAATAGGATGACTGATTTCCTATATTGGTCAGTACTGTTGACTTTAGTTCAGCCGTTCAGCTATGTTAACATAATTTACAGATCTCAATCGATCGATTGAACGGGGCTGTATGGTGGGTTGTATGGCGAATTCAATTTAAAGTACGAGAATACGATAGGCACCTTCACCGCTTAAACATTATATTTTTTCAACCGTATTGTACCGACAATGTTTATAGGCTACAGTGGGAGCTGTTATGAAGTCGTAATGCCGTCGTAAACCTAAAGAGATTTTTATTGTTTAACTACAATTTTTTTTTCTCACCTACAAATCAGCTTCTCATTTATATTCCAATATACCGGTAACACATAACCGTATAGTACATACATCGTATCGTATATGTATCGTAACGATGCTGTAAACTAAAAATTAAATGCCCAACCAATTGACACTAGGGAAGATTTCTCATATGAAGGGAGTATTTTTTGTCAAAGTATTTACTACCGGTACCGGTATTAATTTAACTAAGATAAACTGGCATCAGTATATTAGACCTATATTATATACAGAAGGGCTATGCTTTTTGAGTATCCCATTTCACATCGTAACATCATAGTAATGACATCGCGCACTATAATAGCAGAATATACTATATTGATGAATAATGGAATATAACTCTTCAAATATATGCTTTGTTCCTCGGATCTCATTTCGTCATTTGGTAATGAGGATTGAGAAGAAATTGGCTACTTGGCGGTCGCAGAACTGTTGAAATTTCATTTTAAATTTTTTAATCACCCATTATGGTTTATTACTGCAATTTGAATTCATTTGTTTTGCGTTATAATCTGATATATTTTTAGTTATTTCTAATGTTTTTGCACGAGGCTGTAATGGAATCGTAATGCCATCGTGACCGTATTAAAAAGCAATAATACGAAGATGCAAAGCAGCTATTTGTCAAATTAAAAGATTAAACCGCATTAAATCGAAGTTGTATGATCAGATACTGTTTCGGTCGTTTTGGACATCATTCCCATTGGATAAAAGCAGTTAAAAAAACAACATCCGGTGTTGCTTCTACGTCGTTATGGCATCCAACACTTAAGCATAAGTGAAACACGACCAAAGTCGTGTTTTTTGCAACACCCTATTGTAGCAATACTGTTAATTCACGATTGATTACGCGCAGTTGTCCTTTTAACTCACATCTGGTTACGTGCAGTTGTACTTTAAGTTTCAGTTAAAGTCTTTAACTCAAGATTGGTTACTTTTAAATCACTGGATACTTGCAGTTATGCTTTTAGATCACGACTGATTACGTGATAAAAAAAACGTTGTGAACTAGAAAACTGTTAAATAAAATACCTCAATTACTAATTAATTGCTGTATATACTGCTGCCCGATCCTTTATTATTTTATATGAATACTAGCTGGCCCTTGCTTCGGCTTTGCCCGAAATGACTTTGTAATTTGTATTGATTGGTGCCTGTGTGCATGCATTGATTCAAAGTGTTACAACCCGTAATAACAACTATTTTACTTTTGTTATTCAACCAATTTGGCATTTCTCAGGCGGCCTATGGCCACCTTCGCTCCAGGGCTTAAATAAGTTTTCTTGGTAACTCATGAAAATAGTTGTAAGTAAAGTTTTGTTCTCTGAAAGATATATATACAGGTTGATGAACGTGATTTACTTTTAGCGTTTAAAGCATTATCTTCGTTAGTAAGCTCTCCAATTTATTCCTCATATACTTAAACTACATTTGCAAGTTAGAAGTTCAACTGCTTTAGCTAAGCCCCTCTCCCTAAAAAATTGGACCAATCAGGGAATTTCTTGATACCGACAGAACGATTCCCTTTCTGTTTTATATATTAAGATAAAGCTTCCAAGTTTCGCTGTGTTAAACTGACATTGTAAGGAGACCAGTATAGGTATATTTATGCTCATTAATCTTTACCTTTACCTTTCCTAACGCTCTTTGTACGCGAGCTCTGTAAAATAATAAATTTTGTTTAAGCAAGCAGAGTGCTTTAAACAAATATTTCAACGGTAACTGAAAGAGGCTCTCATTTTGTTATTAACAAAAACCTATGTATACTGCCGGGGCAATCTCTGATCACGGAGAAAGCGTATATAAATATATAATGACAGCCACAGCAAGTACTAATCCGTCTCACCAGAAAAAAAATCGATAGCAGCCAACAAAATGTGTTAACAGTTTCCCACCTCCCACCACGAGAATGTGGTACTGAAATTAATCTTTTCGTTTTTTCTTCTTAGCCCTCCTATATTTGTTTTTTCGTCGTGGGCGAGGATGGGGAGGTGTTCAACCCTCTCTAGCTATATACGCCATTGATCAAAGCCCCAATTATTTAATGTGGAGTTTAATTTTTTATCATCTTGTTTTGTTTGCTTCTGGACATGACGTTCCAGTATTGATCAATTTATCAGAGATTCATTCGATGGTTAATGAAAATTTAAATGATGATTATTTAAAATGATTGACGCACACCAAGCTTCAGCTATAAATATTGAGAGACGCCCACAGAAAAAACAACAACATTTTCTTCATATGTGTGTGGATTGCAAAGAGAAATGTTTCCTTGGGTAAATAGCTTCATATACATATAGTATCCCACAGAGCCCAATCGCAACCAAATACTTTCAAATGAGTTTAAATAAGCTGGAATTAGAGTAATGTATATATATATATATATAAATCACATCTCATAATAGTGTACAGTGTTCTTAAAATTCAATCTTGAATTAATTCAATTTGAATTAATTCATGAATTGATTAAAAAAAATGATGAATCTGAATCTAATCGATTCATTTTTTAAAAAGGTGAATCTGAATTTTTAATCGATTCAAATTTTCCCAAATGAATTAATTCAATGCGTTACCATGGTAACGGATGGATATTTTCCCATTAGGCATCACAAATAATATCGAAAACTACTTTTACAACACATATTTATCGATGTTTAGTCAGGAAAGAGTCAAAACATTCACTGAATCTTTCTTTTGACGTTCACTGCTCAGATCTATCAACCTATACTTGGCTTAACCATAAAAATATGCTCAAATTATAGGCTAAGAAATTGAATTATTTTTGAATCTTTTTTAGTTGAATTTCGATTAAAAATTCAGATTCATGAATTTGAATTACACAATTCAGAATAAAAACAAAAATTGAATTTGAATTTTGAATCGATTCAAATAAAATTTGAATTTTAAGAACACTGATAGTGTATAATAGACTTTGTTTCTATTTTATTGCTCTAATCATATAATGATCGTTTTTAATTGACGAGAGGAAATGTGAGGGAAATTGAAGTACATGCTACTCACAGACCCATATTATTCTAGGTATATTTGTATTCTATATTATAGTTATGAACCGTACAATCTGTTCAAATCACGGTGTTACTTTAAAAAATGGCCTAGAACACACAGGATTCAAGATATAGAGATTTATAAAGACGGAAGGGCCAAACTTAATCCGTGCAACCACTTCGTTAGCATGAGGGGTGCAGGGCAAGTTGCACTTTCAGATTTGCTTGGCTTATAGTGTATATAACACCCATCTGAGATCACTTGTGAATACCAGCGCGGCGGCTTTCTAGAAAAAAAAGAATATCTTTTTATTTATTTCGATTTTTGGACAATTAAACGTTTTAATAGAAGCACAAAAATGTAACAGAAATGGCAAAGAATGTCACTCTCTTTCCATTGCTCTATTTAAAATGAATTTGTTTTCAAGTTATTTTTGAGAGATTAATTTTCTCACGAGAACTGTACAGTTTTCCATGCTTCCGAATGGGGCCTGTCCCCACAAAAATATTAATGGCTACTTAAACAATAAACTTAAAGAAATAAATTGAAAGAGAAGTTTTAGTTTTGGTAGATGGACAAAAAATTGAGAATGCTTGTGATTAAATGATTTGTTGTTCTCTGATACCTATAGGCTGCTATCGAGATACAAAGTTTGGTGCTTGGAAAGACCAACAGCACGTGAGCACGCACGCAGAACTCAGCTGTTGGTATAAGGGATTAATTTTGAATATTTTATACTAGGACCGACCGACTAGTTGTTCTAAGTTATCATATATTCGTATCATATTCATAATTTTTTAATGAGATAGAAGAGTCCATATGTATAATTTTGGAGAACAGTACGTATACACAAATGTTTTCTGAAGCAACAAGCTCGGGGCTCAGTTACCGGGGAAACAACATAAATGTATCATACAAAATCTCGTATTCCATTCCAAAACTTTGTAGTAGCCCTATACTGCGGAAAAATGTTCAGTGGATGTCAGAATTTATGGTAAGGTACACATGTAGCAACTAGAACGCATTCAAATGTGATTGGGGTAAGGATGTGGTATGTTTGAATCCGTCGACACTGCTTTGCTAATAAGCGAAAAGCTGCGGATAATCGGCTACTTCTATATAATTTCGAGATTTTGATTTTTAAAGGTAAGTTTATCTTGTTTAAAAAGCATGGAGACTGTGCGTGGGTGAAACTCAGATTGAAGCTTAATGTATAGACTATATAATCTGATTATATGCGGTTGCACCTGTCAGATCATGTCCAAAGTTCTCATCAAATGCACGCTCTTATTATATGATTGATGCACCTTTGGGGTTTGTCTAAAAAATTCCCATGCCATTTTTCTATCAGGATGTGTGGGCGTAGGGTTCTTAAATTTTTTTGACGATGACGCAGATGCGCAACACGTATGAAAAAGGACATTTTTACAGTTCTAAGCACTGGTAAAAAAAAGGGCTACATGGTATTTGTCCATCAAGAATCAGTCTTGTAGCAAAACGGAAGAGTGTAAAGCATGTATTTGAAGAGTTTGTATCTTTTTTACACAATTAAAGCTTGTCTCATATTCTTTTTAAAAACAGTATTGGCCCACATCAATCAACAAACCAAATATGACGATGCAGTTCGTTGGTAACCTGTTTTTACTATGGTTATGCTGCTCACCAGTTGTTCACGGGATAAAAGTCAATCAGGAAGCAGACATGCATGGAATCAATTTCAAAGTTTATGCGTATGAGGTATTCTATATATATGAATGATATAATACTGATATTAAGCATATGATGGCTATAAAATAATCGTTTTTAAGTATCCACCTGGAATGTCGATTGTGAAGAATTCATTAGATGGAAATGTTTCTTTCAAGGGCTCAGCTATTGATTTTATCAACTACTTTGGGGACCATCTTAAATTAAGGTATATAATCAAAATTTTAGTGTTGGAACACTTGAATAATAATTTATTTAAGCCTGGAGTACGTCCAAGAGAATGCATCCGAAGTGAAAAAGAAAGGACAAGTAGTCCCAGCAGTTCAAGCACTTGTGAATAAGGTAAAATTAACTACTTCCATACACAGATAGACGAAATAAGATTTATTGATTGTGTAGGAAGTGGATTTTTGCTCTTTCCCTATGATATCCACAACCATTGATCGATGGCAGATTATGGATTTCACTTCATTAGTGATGCAAGAAACTTATCAACTCTTAGTGCCCTGGCCGGAGGAGGAAAGCCGATTAACTGCAGTTATTCGTCCTTTTCCTTTAACGGTCTTCATAACAATAAGCTTGGATATGTTTTTTTTTAAATATAATATTTTTACCATTTATAACCAGACTTGGATATCAATTTTGGGCACCAGTTTCCTTCTTGTGGGATTTTTGGCTGGTTTACCTTTCACCTACCGATATTGGAATGAAAGAGTAGTATCTGACACTCCAGCACACCGCACTGATTTATCTTTCAAAATTTTCGGAAATGCGGTCATGTATGTCGTTGGCATTTATACTCAACATGGTAATTACATACTAAACTATTTGGTATATCTTATTCGCTCATATCGATTATATAAATAAATAAAAAATTGAAGGGGCTAATCCAAGTCAAATTGGTATTACACGCCGTTTCATTCTGCGTTTGATGCTCGCTCTGTGGCTCTTGATGACGGTTGTGGTTTCTAACTTATACATGGGCACTGTCACCTCTTATCTGACCGTGAACAAGCTTAGGCCGATCCCAAATTCTTTGGAAGAATTGACTGCTGATTTCGATGAATATCCTCAAAAATGCCTTTTGACCATGGGCAAGGACCACCCAGTACGGAAAATGCTCTCTGTAATAATCATTTATCCATATATGCACGTATAAAATTAAATTGAACTTTGTAATTTATTATAAGAACTCGACCAAAGCCGCACAACAAAAGATAATTGAATGGACCGCTAAGCATCCTGAATTCTCGACCAATGTGTTTAGTGAAATCTCTGATAACATCATTAAACATCACTGTTCTCAAATTGGGGTATCAATATTAATTTTTCAGGTTATTTAAACGTTAAATATAGTTTGATGCTGGTGAATTTTTTTTAGATTAAAGGGACACACACTCTTTTGATCAGTAGAGATTACAAAGCTAATAAGGGAATATGCCGAATGACCACGTCAAGACCACTGACTGATTTAACTTTTGAGTCATCATTTCAACTGCAGAAAGATAGCCCTTACACGTCAGTCATCAACCAATAGTAAGTTTCCGATTCAATAATTATAATTTCATGCTGTTGTTATTTCTTTTTAGTGTTTTGCAAGCAAACAGCATGGGCCTTATTAATTACTGGAAACAGATGAGCCAAAATGGGGCCATAGACAAGTGCAAGATTAAAAACAATCAAGATAAAGAAGCAAGAGTGAGACCCATAAAAGTAATTGAACTTTCAAGCGCTTTTCTGGTATTGGGTGTTGGGCTAACTTTGAGTGTCCTGGCTTTCTTGGGAGAACGTTGCTATGCTTATTTGCGCATCATCTCTAAATAATTATCATCAAGACAAAGAAATGCGACGATTTCATATATTAGGTGTATTACACACGTTTTCATTTTGTTCTGCTGTACCTAGTAAAGGTGTTATATTATTATCCATATAATTTACTACAGCCTTGTTCAAAATATGACATGAATTTTATGTCTCTCAACAGCTGGTGGGAAACCATCATAGCTAATATTTTGTTGAAACTTGAAACCATTTCACAAAAGAAAAAATTTTGATTTTAACTATAGTGCACGGAAATACACGAAAATCAAAACCGACAACTAAACTATATGATAAAGTTCTATTTTTAAAAGATGCCTTAAACTGAGGCAGCGATTTGCGAAGTTCAAAGATTCGTTGATATCATTCCAATGGGTATTTTCCATTCTGCTGACGTCATCGAATTCGATGTGAAATCTTGAAAATAGCAATGTTTGCGTTAGTTTTAACAAATAGCCATCAACCATTATGAAATTTGATCAAAATTCAGAAATTACCCTAACATTACTTGTATAATAGCCTGATTTTTTAAATTTACATTATATTTAAGACTACAGGTACATTATTTGCTGGCTACCGTGATGCATAGCTTTGTATTTATGATATTCCTGATAAAGTCTGAAAAAAAATACTTAAGAATACATTAACAATTTTTGCAACAAGGAGTAGGTGAAGAAAGTTATTAACAATAAATCTCATTATACAATAAAATTTTTAATGTTTAATGTGTGACGGGAAAATTAAAAATGTATATGTTACAATATACTTTTCTTTCGTTGTATCAATCCTAGAAGGAAACAGTTCCATCTAGTGGAGTTTTATTCTAAAACAACTAATTAAATAAAGTAAAGAGGATTGTGCAATGGATTTTTAAAATATATTTTTATGAAAATAAACTATATAGAATATGCGGTTCCTTATTTAAAAACGCGCTCTTTTAAATGTTTTCCTTGCATTTCCTCTATATTATAGAACACTATATTATATAATACAGCTAAAAACCAACATTACAATGCTGATTTCTTCGACAGAGAATAATGTTATTTAAAGAACTCTCATATACATACTCGGCCGAGGTGGAGAAGTGTTGCCTTAATTGGATTGCATCCAATTGATTCTTAAAATAAGGTAATAACATAAGGATTTTCATGGTGTTTTAAGAGACAACGCGTGGGTGAATCAAGGCAATTTTCTTTATCACGGACGCTAGATGTACACAGCCACACAAAATGTCGGATGGTGCGTTGACTAATTAATTTATTATGTTTTTTTTAAATCATCCCAATAGCACACTCATTAAATAATCATCTGTTGCATGAGAGTTAGCAGTTATGCTAGTGCTGTATATTTTCAAATTATTGAGTAATATTGTACATTAAAAACATATTAAATACACCTACGACACATACATATGTTTCAAATGTGTATACATCTACTACCGTACTTGTTTTGTTTTTCTTACCCTTCAGTTCATTTTATTTTAGTTATTATTTTGAGAAGAATCGCGAAGCCATCAAGCACTCAATCAAGAAAGCCAGGGCGCTTAAAGTTAGCCCAACCCCCAAAACAAGAAAAGCGCTGGATATATCAGCCAACTTGATTGGTTTCACTTTTCCATCATCCTTATTTTTATCCAGCTTGCACTTGTCTATGTTGGGGAGACTCCATTTTTGCCAGATGTCGAAGAGACCAGTACTAATGGCTCGCAAAACACTATTTTTTAAAAATTTATAATTATATAACTTATAACCTCAAAAACAATCATGACAGTTCTTACTATTTGTTAACTATTTCAGTGTAAGGGCTATCTTTTTGCAGTTGAAATGAAAGTGAAAATGTTTCTAATTCTTTCAGGGGTTTCGATATGGTCATTTCGCACTTTTTGTTCAATTGATAGTATTTGTCTATGATGGAGGTATGTGTAGGTAGTATCTGAATTCGAATAAGCACATGCGTATAGTATTATATAGAAGCATTTAAAGATTAGCTGATATACTGTTACCCCAATCTGGGCACAGTGATGATTGACAATATTGTTAGAAAGTTCACCGACGAGAGCATTCATCAAGAATTGGGGGTTTTGATTGATCCATTCGCCTATCTTTCGAAATGATGTTTTGTCCGTATTCTATATTTTAAATACAATCAAGTTATTGTTATTTCTGAAATCATATATTTATCTTTTTATTTTGATGCTGCTATACTCACGTAAAATTTCGGCATCAGTGGATGGTCCTTTTGAATGGTTAACAAACATCCTTGAGATTGTCCATCCTGTTCGTAACGAGAAATCAACTCTTCCAGTGAGTTTGGGATGGATTTTAGCTTGACAACAGTCATGTAAGAGGTGACGGTGCTAAGGTAAAAATTAGACAAGATTGCGGTCATCAAGAGCCAAAGCCCGAGCATTAAACGGAGAGAGAAGCGGCGGGCCGTATTAACACCGATGAAATTTGGATCAGCCCCTTAATAATTTGGAAATGATATTTGAAAAAACAAAAAAAAATGAAAATTGGAAAATCTTTTTGTCATTGTACCGTGTTGAGTAAATATGGCAAAGGTATACATTAATGCCTTCCCAATCATTTGAAGAGATGATGACGAATGAGTGATGCCCTCTCCTTGATCATTATCATTTTTCCAGTATCCATAAAGAAACGGTATTATTATGGCCATAAATCCAGCAAAAACTAAGCTCGAGACAAATATAAGAATCCAGGTCTGTAAATAAATATATTAGCATTAATTTTGAGTTTTTCTAAACGCACGATAAAATGAGAACCGATAAATGAAAGGGCCGAATAACTGCGGTCAGTCGGCTCTCTTCTTCGGGCCACTGGACCAAAAATTCGTACGCTTCTTGAATCACTAATGAAGTGAAATCCATAATTGGCCATAGCTGAATGGATGCTGTGCCGAAAGGAAAAGTGGACAAATCCACTTCCTATATGTAAATAAATATAGATTGGACATAATATATAGATTATAAATAAATGAACTTTCCTTCCTGGCAACAGCTTGAATTGCCGCCTCTATTTGCCCATTCTTGGCTACCTCAGATCCATTCTCTACGACGAACTCGAGGCTAGTTAAATGACTGAACAATAATACACATAATTTTTTTTGGGACTAAATTATATGCACGATACCTCAGTTGAAGGTGTTCTGCTATGTAATGGATGAATTCAGTAGAGGAGCCTTTACAAGTTAGATTACCTGCTGAATTCTTCACGATCGTAAAGCCAGGTAGAAACTTATCATTTCACCAATTATTAATTTTGATTTTCAAAATGAGTTTATATTATAATTTTTAGAAATATATTATATGGGTACCTCGTAAGCATACACTTTAAAATGAACCCCTCGCATTGCATCGTCATCCATACTGCTAGTTCCAAGTTATTCAACCGCAGGAAACGAGGAAATCTTCTTAAGTAAATTAATAAATTGGAAAATAGTAACATGCTCTTGACCAAATTGGTATTAAAAACTAATAAACCGAATGAAATGGGAATGAAATCAAGTCATGTTCAGAAACAATAACTTTCAATATACAATCATGGTAATTAATTGTTAATAATAGTAAGTTAAGAACCAAAACCCAACCGGAATTCAAGTTTCGCTATCAACTAAAAAAGGAATCAAACTAATAACAAGCCTTTTACTATACTGGCTATTGCACAGACTGATTCCTGATCGTCCCTCGTAAGCCTTTTTTACTCTTGTTTCCCCATCTACGTCTACCCCATGTCGCTGCAACGTTTTAAAGCAACCGTCCCCAACAAAATCTCCTGTACATAGTGAAATGATTCAATATACGAACTGCGATATTCCGAAGGAACTCATTGAAGAATCATGTGATTGGGGGGGGGGGGGGGGGGGGGGAGGGACTAGCGGACATGCATTTGGTGCCCATCGATCAATTTAAAATACTTATATGTAATCATAATCTTAATAATAACAGTAGGCCTACCTAGTAATGTTGTTTTTTGTGACGGTTTTATGGTTTCGCTTTATTTATGAAAAGAAAAGAAATTGTCTCTCGTGAAACAAAATCACAAAGAATGGGAAGGACCCATAGAAATTATAAATAAAAGAGAAACCTTGTTGCCATGGCCACCATCAACAACAGTTTAAGTACAATTTGTCAATATTGTATAAAAGAAAAATAGGCCTATAATTATAAGATGAAATAAAACTATTTTACAATTTATTTTATTTAAAGTTTTAGATGATAAATCATTATCAGAAATTCGTTATCAATCATCAATTGAACCAATGCCTCAAAATAAAAGCCGAGTAATTGAGTATGAACCGGGCAAAATCGTGTTTTTTTGTTTCCTTTTTTTTTTGGGGGGGGGGGGGGATATGTTGGAATCGCTGGGCCTCACCAGAACCAGCCAAAAAAAGCGTACATTTTGCCAATTACATCAAAACTAATGGGGAAAATATTGAAAATGAGCGGGTGATTACAACATACTCCCAAAAAACAAAACAAAAGACCGCCAATGCACCCCCAAAATTGTGTGCTACCCGGGATAGCTGATTATCCGCAGCTTGATAACTGGTAGCCGTATGAATAAATTCAAACCTATCATATCCTTACATTAACCAGCTTTGGTTAATGAACGCGTTTTAAGTGCAACATGTGTACCATGACCTATCTGACCTTCATGGGCGATTGATTATTCGTAGTATAGGCTACTACAAAGTTTTAGAATTCAATACGAAAATTGTATGGTAAATTCATATTGTTGCCCCGGTAACTGAGGTTTGGGCTTGTTGCTTCAAATTTGGTACATGGTATATAATAATTTTGGATCTTATGTGGTACAAGAAAATGGATCTTGTACGGTATAAAAGACTTTATGGTTCGATGAAATGGAAAACTATATGGTATTATAATAAAATATAATCAAATTTGGTACTACCAAATGGGATCGTATATGGTACTTGAAAACCGAAGGATGTTTATGGTATTACCAGAAAACGGATGGGTTGGAAGGCTTAATGAGTGTATGGTAACATTCCATTTTGTCTTATCATAACAGATTATGTTTTCTCATAAAATGTATAAGACTTTATTTTATAATATCAAGTAGCCCTATATTGAAATATTCCAAATAGTCTAACGCTTTCCCTACAACAAATATCCAGGCTGGTAATGACAAAGTAGGCGGTTTTGTTCTAAACTAGAAGGACAAATTCCTTACTATTTGAAATAGTAAGGAACCAAACGAGAAGAACTTCTAAATTCAAATATAAAAAAGAAATAATAAGACGTTCTTGGAAAACTCAATATTAAAGGCTAATAAATCAAATGGCTTAAAAATCACATTTATTAATTCAGAGAAACAAAACAAATAACAAATTTGATTACCGCTTTATAACTCGGATAGGCGCTGCTCTATAACACTCTGTGAATAAGTTAAGTAGTTGTGTACGTGGTTTGAACTGATTCTGCTATGGAAGCAACAGGCCTTTTTATAAACCACTATGTATACTGTGCGTAGGTGCCACATGTTTACAATCCTGGTGAATTGTTGCCTTGGTGATTGTATATCAGTTCTCTTTCGTGATGGCCATCGGATATACAGCATTCTGAGAATGCTTCCATCCTTTTTTGGTAAGAAATAATTTCTACGATCGATGTTCACTCCTTGATAGAAAAAAAATAAGGATAGCATATATGCCCATGATGAGAACTTGATCCACTGTCTCGCAGGTGCTCTATTATATTTGTATGGAAGGGTGAGAGGGCCCTTTTTTGGTCTATACACTACAGCATATAAAAGCAAACTTTATAATAATGGTTGTTTATAATATATGCGTTGTTTCCTTGGTAACTCCCGAGAAAAACAGAATCACAAAAAAAATACAATGATCTGTTTGAGACCAAGGTGTAACTACGGGACAGAATAGTTAAATATTATTTGCGCAAACGAGAAGGCGAGTAATTTCTTTGCTAATCACGCTCACTGTTAGGCTTTACTTTCTCTAAGAGATGGTAAAAACCCTCGAAAAACGGGTGGATTAGAAAGTAGATTAATAACCCTCGAAAATCGGGACCCAAAACCAGTTTTAATAATAGAGGGTTTTAATTCCCATTAAGAGAGATGATAAAACATGAGAAATCGAGGGTTTTTATTATTTTGAATTTTTATTTTTTGAATAAAATTTATATTTATCATTTTGTGGTATTCATATTTTTTAAAGTAAATTACTCTAATTAACAGCAATACAGTATAAAAAGGCTAAATTGTATTTCTCCAATTCAGTAAATACATATATAAATACATCGGTATAAAACATTTCAGTTACAATAAAAACATACTATAAATAAATAACATCCGAGATAACATCATAATGCGATAATAAGTAAAATGGTTTGACGCGGATCCAACGGTGATTCTTGAAGTGAAGAGGTCCAGTTAGAAGTCTGCTAAAATTAATGAAAGTTGTTAACTAAATTGAATTAATTATTAAAACAATGTCAACTCTATTTGTATTTTTTACTTACCTTCAATGCAGTTTACGGTCGGAAAGTAGAATGTAAAAAAAAAAGACTAAGTTTAAAACTGTAACAGTGCGATCGCCACTAAAGACGGACACTGACTGAACTCATACTTTGACAAATGTATCAACCCTAGTTGTAGAATGGAATGTTCACCAAGGCCGATAAAATTCATCAGGGGATTGATGTTCTCCTCTTTTCAACCCAAGGGATGCGATATTAGGGGAGAAACTGAATTGGCCCGGGTCAAAATAAATCCTTCCAAGGGGAATCCTATCTTTTGCACCCCTCTAAATTAAATCGAGGCTTTTACATCGTTAAAAGAGTGAGATATTTTAAATCTCAATGGATTTAATCCTTATTTACCGAAATAGGTTTCTACTTTAGAATGATCTCGCTCTTTTTGAGCCATGGTTTTATAAATCGAAGGATACCAACCCTCCTTTTATGAAACCAAGATTAACAGTGCTTATAATTTATTTTATTCATTATTGGTCTTGGCTTTTATTCGGCGAGTGCCATCGGGGGTCAATCCTAGTCATCCAAGAGATTGTTTCTATAAGCAAACTGATTTACTGATCGATACCCGCTCATATGCCTTAACTTGATTCCATTACTTACACATTGTCTTACACTGTTTCGTTTTGCGCCAAGACTACTGATTCTTGATGGACACGGACTATTTAGCCCTTTTTCTACTAGACTTTAAAACGCACTGTTTTTACTGCAGGTAATGCTTTAAAATACAATGATAAGAAAAAAGAAAATAATTTTTTTTAGTTCCTTTTATGTTTTCTTTATTTGTGAAATTTTCATTTTCGTTATCGTTTGTAAAAAAAAATCATTTGCCTACATGTGTATTTTGTCATTCTGACTGCTGATGACGTTCATAGAAAAAAATCCATAGTACAGGCAATTATGTATGTGTTCTTCTATTCAATTATAAAACTTTGAGTATGGGCCTATATTTACAGTACAATTAATAATGCTATAGACAACGAATTTTATCTCTACCACTGCTAGATCCCACTTTTTATTACAATTTAAATAACAACATCGTTTGACAAAAAACTATTTGTATTATGCATAGTGCCCATGGTAACTGTAACTGTGAACAATGATAAGAAAACAAAAGGTGCCACTGGAAAGAAGTTGTACAGTACTAAAGTACGACATTTCACTGCACTGACATAGAATAATTCATCGGGAAAGGGCATCGATTGAACGACGTCTGCGCATTTTATAAATGAAATACAGTACATAGTCTCAATACGCTCGATGCTGGCGGAAGCTACACTAATGGGAATTTTATTATTATACACCTTTCCATTATTGTGAAGACTGATCAAAAGCGCAAAAGAGTGATTATATAAAGAAAGGACATCTGAAGACATGGGACATAATTAACTGAAGAGGAAAATAGGAAGAAAATGAGCTCTGCGATGAATTTTTATGTAGCTTTAGAGGCAGATAATTCCTCATAAAAGGAGTAGCAGTATAGAAGTTTCCACCACTTGTGCGTTCGAGATGAATCATGGGGACACAAAGCTAATTGGTGCTAGTACCACGAAGAGGACGGCTTGGATGTTGGGTGGGAACAGTCATTGAGAAGGAAATGGGGAATGATTGTGAAGACGCTTGAAAGTAAGAACGATCCTGTATGGGATGAAATGACGCACAGGAAGCTACTGCAGCCTTCAAAGTAGTGGAACAGTAGGAGATCGGTTGTCGTAATCCTTGTTCAATACAGTTGACACAAGGATTGGAAAAATCGTCAAACGACTCTCCTGGGTCTTGACGGCAAGTTTTAAGTTCCACCTTGTTGAAGGGATTGTAACTTAGCCTTAGAATATATATAGAGGCTCGAGCTAGTGTATTGGCCATGGCTCAGCTAAGAATGCCGATTCCATGACATGATCTCTTAGACGACACATTAGGGGCGCTCTCTACAGTCACATGGGGAGGGGCGTACACGATGACATCTAGCGGTGGGAGGAACTACTACAATTTGAACCGTAACAACCTGAAGCACAACATTACGCCGCTGGCAGATATGTTTAAAGATTTCATACAAAAAGTAAATGGTGAATAACGACCTGTGGCTGGAACTTCTAATACGATTTATACTATTTTCTGCATCGATGGGGAGATACACATCCTAAGGGCCGCTGTCTGCTCAGCAACCGGATGAGAATAGATCTGCTATAATCTACACAAATGGTCCCAACGACTCCGCCGCGACTAAAATTTTTTTCAACATATTATCTCCCTCCATCTTTAACTTACTAGCAACGTTGATGCGCCTACGGCAACTCGAACCACGAGGGGGGAGGAATGAAGAGGAGGGTCCCGTTTTTTTGTGAGCTCCACCTACGGGATTGAACCCCATCTGAGCCCAACTCGGTATCCAAGTACTAGTTACCTATTTGGTACTTCAACTGAGGTATATGGGATTCGCACGTAGTGTGTGTACAGCGTTGCAGGTTTGAAATTCGAAGCCATTTAATTAAAATAAAATATCCTAACCTAACCAACCCACGTACCCCACCATCCTACCTACCACCCTACCCACCACCTCACCCTAAAATCTACCAATCGCCTATCCGGGCCTTTTAGTCTCCTATTGGTTGATAATCACAATATAATACATTTTAAATGATGTTAAATACATGGAAACCCAATATAAATCCCTCGCTCTACTTTAATAAGTAATGTGGTTCTGCAGATCTTTCAACGAAAGTTGGACGTCGTCATCGACAGATAAATTATCAAATGACGGTTGGGGATAGGCCCCTGGGTCACACCTTTTTCCTCATGCGACGAATACTCGTCAGCTTTCGGCTTTTCACAGCAATATTTTCAGATAAGAAACATTGATCCGGAAAGACTTTCAAGTATTGATGACTATTTAAACGGATCGATTCCCATATAAACACATACAATACAATACCTGCCCCCGTATAGGCATACGTGTAATACACCTGCGGCTCAGATCAACAGATACCGATAGATGTCGTCTACCGATCGCTTACTAATTTTTTTACAGCTCTCCCAGGGATGCCACGTTGCATGGTTCTCTACGTTGGATTTAAATTTTTTATCCATCTCATGTTTGGTTTGTTCCAGGATATGACTTCCCAGGATTCTTCATGTTGTTAATGAAAACTTAAACGAAAATGCGAGCAGGTGCTATGCGATGAAACTTTCGTTTCGAAAGCGGGTAGCAGCAGTATTATACATAAGGAAAATTACTGACTAACAGCAAGTTTCAGCTATTAATATTGAGAGAACGCCCACAGAAAAAGGGTTTCGTTCATGTCTGTGTGGGTTGCTAGCCTACCCAACTAGAAAAAATCGGCCGAGGAAACGAGTAGTAATTAAGCTGCCACTCGTACTTCGTATTTTTACAGCAGCCAACCAATCTAATAAATTTCGATCCATATACGATCCATACGCTAGTTTATATAATACACCTATTATAGTAGGGAAGATAGACCGAATAATATTGAGAAAATAACTGGAAACAACATGAAAAAATTGAGAATACTTGTGATAAGGTGATTATTTCTTCTCTGATAGCTATAGGCTGCTATCGAGTTACAGCGTTTTCTGCTTGAAAAGACTAACAAGCACGCAGAATTCAGCTGAGGCCATGCTGGTAAGGGATGAGTTGAATATTTTATACCAGGACCAACCGACTAGTTGCTCGAAGTTATCAAATGTCATTAAGAAGGGAGGGGGGGGGGGGTTCCCCTACTGTACTAGGCTAGTGAATAGTGATTGCTTTTGTCAGCTTATTATGTTGTGAATTTTCTCTTGCTCACGTTCCGTTAATGGTATTTCTATATTTTAGACTAACGAAGGTCTAATGATTGTCTGATACCGACGGGCGGCATATTAATCTTGAATTCTATATTTCAAAATTCAACGGTTCAACAAAGAGGCTTTTGAAAAATTCTTTTGTCAATCGTAAGAAAATCATGATAACCTTGGACATCATCCCAGGTGCTCTTAAATTCTATATGCGATGTATAGATCTATAAAAGAGGTTCGAACGAGTACTATCGCTTTACGGAAATACAACAGTTCCGCCTCCGCAAATTTTTATATATGTTTTCCTAGCATCATATGTATTTAAGTGACTCAGACCAAGAAAAATATAAATAAATAAATATTAAAGTCACAAAAAGTATATATTAGTGATTTTGTTTTGAGAAAAAAAAATATATAAATGTTTTCGATCAAAGAGTGTATTTCGTATTTAAAAATACGGCTTTGAATCAGAGTTCATCACTGCTCTTTAATTATTTTTAAATGGTATCGTACTTAAATCTAAATTTTACCTCAGTTGAAAGTGATCCGAAAAGTAATTGACAAAATCAACAGCAAAGCCCTTAAAAGTGGGATTACCATCTACTGAATTTCTTACGATCGAGAAACCAGGGAGCTGCGGTAAAACTAAATATTCATGGGTTTTTGATACATGAAAAGTTTATTTCGAAAATAAATATCATTTCACACATCAATTTTGTTATTGCGTTTGATTACAATACACGTGAGAATACAGCCTTCTGATCCCGATCGCTCATGGTGTATAAACTTTGGAACGCTGTTAGCTCAACCTCCAAAATAGTCGTACCGCCGTCGCCGATCCTCTTTCCTGGGATAGAAATAGATTTTTTGTCAGTTTGCACTGGAATAGGAAGGTCAATTTTTAAGAAGGCTTCGGGGGGACTATCAATATTATTTCTCTTATTTTCAAGTTCCTGCTTCAAAGCTTCAACTTTTGGATGTTCTTTAGTCATGAAACGGTTTTCGATTTCTTCAGAAAAGATCCTGTCGTAGTCGATAAGAGTATAAGGCCAACGGTAGGTGATCTTGCCCGTTCTGGTCCCAGGTCCAATGCCGTCCAGCGAAAAGCTGGCGTCCGTGACGCCCCCAGGGAGTGCGGCTAAGATCAGCACTTTCTCGACTCTTGATTGTGGCTCCCGGAAAACCACTGTCTGGACGGGCTGATTGACGTGTATGATGGCAGCATCCGAATCATCCCCTTCTTCACCTTCTTCTTCATCATCATCTTCATTCAATTCAACTTTCTTGCGCTTCCCAGCACCAGTGCTGCTGCTGTTGCTAGCTTCATCGTGACCAAGAGGGTTTTGTTTACCAAATGGCACCACTAAAATTAAAAAATATATAAATAAATCAGAATTACAAAATTGTCGAAAAAAAATTATCACGCAAAACTTACATGAAACACCATATTTTGCTTTCATTTGTCTAAACACATTTCTGAGCACATCCTTTGAGAATTTCTTGAACTCGGGATATTTCGGCTGCAGTTTGCCGGCAGTAGTTGATGAGGAGATTTTTTTTTCGAGAAACAGTTCTTCCAGAAGAGCGTGAGCGGGATTAGTATCAGAATCACCTACCCATCGTTGTGTCATTGTGGAAATCGTAATTGTAAACAAAAATGAGTGAAGAAAATATAACGTGTCTCGGCAAATAAAAAAAAACACGTGAATAAGAGCACGTCGTCTGCCAGTACAGCTCAGTGTTGCCATATTGGAGATTTGACAATTTTGATATTTACATAATATTTAGTAATGTAAAAATGTAACTGATTTTAGGATTATTCCTGCATAATTTTGTATTTATAATACCTATCAAATATCAAATTTGCATTTTTTTTTTAAATCGATAATTTAAAAAAATCTGAAAAGTTCCGAGTTCTGTGAGTTCCGGAATCTTTCAGATCTTTCTTGAGCCCCAAACTTTGAGATGCGAAAGTTCGGTCAATATGCAACCATTTGACCTAATTTTTTTCAGATTAGCTTCTCGATATCACATTTGCGCTAGATCTGGCCGGAAGTTTCATAAAAAATCATATTAAATACAAAAATCTGGCCATCGGAAGTTTCCGAAACTTTGAGAATTTAACGAAATTCGTACTTTCGGAGGCGATGGTCGTGGTCCCAGATCAGGGGTTTAATCCTTTGAAAAACCGGGTAGTTAAACAGTTATGATTAGCGACGTTAAAAACCTTAGAAATACAGAGGTTTATTCCATTGAAAAACAAAGGTTTATTCCTTTGAAAAACAAAGTTTTTTTGCTATTTATTCTATCCGGCCAAAATAAGAATATTTATTTATCCCTGAGGGTTATGCTTTAGCATACCGAAAGGCCTTAATTAATGGCAATTAGGTATTCTCAGAGCCTGCCACGGTCTCTGGGACATTTAATACAAAGCATACACGCGTATTGCCAAATATAAAACTATTTTATTTGCTTAAAACTATATTCTAATGCCTGAAATGGCTTCCTAAATTGCAAATAATAGCTATATGAACATTTATTAGCGTATAAATAAAAAGAAAATAATTTTAAACTCTTAAAAACTGAGAAAAAGAGGCTCTCAGCTGGGGGATCTATAGAAATTTTCAATTTAGAATTAAATAAGCTGTAACATACCTTAAAAAATAGCTAATTATCTCTTCTTCTTTTTTTTTGTTTTTGAGTAGGATCTGTGCAACTTTTTTCTTAATTAATCTGAATCGTAAACCGTGTAGCTTTGACAGTTGACATGTTTTGATTCATGTCAACAATGAAGCAGACGACATGCTATTAAGTACAACGATAGTCAATTGGACATACCAATGATTGTATGTGAAAAATAAAAATATCATGCATATTACAAATAAGGGATCCTTCGTGACTATTTAATCCCGATATTGATCTTCTTCGTCTTTTAATTATTTTTTTTTTCTCTTGTCAATAGCTGAGTTTCGAGGATTCCTCCATTTTGTATGTTAGAATTCAAGATTTTCATGAAAAATAAAAAAACTTGAATGGGTATGGAATCCGGGACTCCTGGGTTAGAGTCCTCTGCTCTAACCATTAGACTATAGATTATTGTTCCACTGGTGATTTGTAAATCTATATAATGGTAAACCGAATATACGCAGTAACTGTATCACAACTGGCGATGCATTTTTTGGTAGCAAACGAAAGTATTTTCAAATATTACTAGTTTTATTTAATTATTTTAATTATAAAGAATGGACTCCTCAAATCAAAAATTTAATCAATCTATTGTATAAAGCAGAAACGTTGTCGGTTGTCCGGAAAATACATATTGACTGAGTGATAGACTGTTGCAATCTCAGTTGACGACCCAAAGTGTTGTATATTAAAGGAGTAATCCGTTACGAAATATCAATTTGAAGAAGTCTCATAAAAGCCCTGGAACGAAGGTGGCGGTAGGCCGCCTGATAAATATCTTACTAGAACACTAAAGTAAAATAGTTTCCAAGTAGAATATAAGTAAAATTTTATTTTAAAGTAGTGTGGATTAACTGGGAAGATAAGAGAAAATGTTTGATGAAACTAGGGATCGGACCCGCCATCGACCCGCGTAAAAAATCCAAGCGGGTTGGCAACCCGCGTCATAAAATCTCAATCGGGTCGATCCGGGTTGGCTAAATTTTCAACCCGATTCAACCTGATTGACCCACTTTAACCCGTGGGTTGGACAACGGGTCTGATCGACAGTGTGATCGACGGTTTGATCGACGGGTTGTACAATTTAAAGTTTTTAATCAATAAAATATCACTCCAAAAAATTAGATACTGAACAATAAATATGTTTTTCTCAAAGACAAGATGGTTGCAAAGGCAATGATCTCCTATATATTTTATCCGGGCTGCAAAACTACAGCTGTAAGCCTTGACACTTTCGCCCGAGATGTCTTATTTTAGTTCTTTTCACTGTTCTCTATTATGAGATATTAAGTTCATGTATAATCATCAAAACCTTTCAAAAAAATTTTTGATACCTTTATTATCTTCTTTAGAAATCACGATAAAATCACGAACAGTAGACACAACTTTGCCAACCGAAAAAACAACAACAGCAGACGACAAATACGCATCGACAGTTTAGATCTGTCAAAATTCTCAACAAATCGCTTTTTATTAGTGGTGGTCCTAAAGCAATTAATTAAAAAAAAAATATTGTGCCCAAACCGCAGGTTGATCGGGTTGAAAAATTCCAATCGGGTTATAACCCGTTGTATAAAATTTCAATCAGGTCGATAAGGGTTGGCCTTCCAAGCGGGTTGAACCCAATTGTAACCCGTGAAAGCGCCAATCGGGTCCGAACCCTAGATGAAACTGATCAGGGGCCGAATTCCGAACTTGTATATTTATAAATTTGCAAGAAAATATTATATTGTGAACTAAAAATAGAGCCAATTCAATTACAACAATGAGTCATTTTTGATTAATCACAAGGGCTCGTCCGGGGATTGAACCCGGGACCTCTCGCACCCTATACGAGAATCATACCCCTAGACCAACGAGCCATGATGATATATAACTAAGTAGATAAGTTTTTAAAATCTTCTTTTTTAAACGCAATTAGTTGTACTTGGTGATAGAATTTTTATTAAGGTGAAAGTGACTTTCTTTTTCTTTCAATAACTTAATCCACAATTCCTTGTCTATGACGTATGGCAAGGAAAATATGGCATCGAAAAAATAATAATTAATTCAAAAGTTGTGGGTTTTTAATGTTTTTTTTTTCAAAACATTTTCAGCTCACAAAAAAACTACTTTGATTAAAACGCGTTTCTAATTTAGAATATTAATTTCTTTTAATCATTTTATTGTGTTTACAAATTTGTTCCTGTTTGGTGTCGAGAGGTCCACCAAAGCTGCACCAGAAAATAGAAGCTTCAAAATACATCACTTATTGATGGATGAGACATTTCTTCAGATCCAGGTTGTGTCCTGTAACCTGGAAATAAACTCTTAAAACAAACTAACGAAGATGTTGGGCGCAAGTCATACTTATAGAAAGTTTTGTGCGTATTTATTTTAGCATACACCCATCATATTTTAGCTTGTTGTTTAATTCTGGTATTAAGCTCGAAGCAAAAAGCGAAAGCTATAGAAAGCGTGAAATTTGTAAAGCATTGATTAAATACCTCAAATTAGAAAAGCTTCTATAAAACAGAAGGTGATGTATTTTACGATTGAAAAAGGCATGCTACATAGAATCCAATAAATTTTAATAAATGTTATTGAAAATTATAAGCAAAATAAATTAAAATTTTGAATCATGCGCACTCTGCTTACGTATCACTTGATTTCTACTTTAAAAATGCATATTTTATTGCAACAAATAACTTATTTATGTTTTTACCAACTATATATTTTGGAAATCAAATTAACGAAAAGTTCATTTTAAAAGGGAGTGATAAGATTTCAAGTTTAGTCGTTGAACTATTTGATGATTTTTGGTATAATACTATAATAATACTATAATAATACTATAAAACAGAAGGTGATGTATTTTACGATTGAAAAAGGCATGCTACATAGAATCCAATAAATTTTAATAAATGTTATTGAAAATTATAAGCAAAATAAATTAAAATTTTGAATCATGCGCACTCTGCTTACGTATCACTTGATTTCTACTTTAAAAATGCATATTTTATTGCAACAAATAACTTATTTATGTTTTTACCAACTATATATTTTGGAAATCAAATTAACGAAAAGTTCATTTTAAAAGGGAGTGATAAGATTTCAAGTTTAGTCGTTGAACTATTTGATGATTTTTGGTATACAAAAGAATAAAGTCATATTTTAAAACAACCGCCGCAACGCACATTTTTTTAAAACGCTACGATCAAGATATTGAACAGAAGCTTCGTTATCAGCTTCGTCATCAATGCAGACACACATGCGTATGTCAACGTAATACAGCTTGACATCAAACGTATACGTCGCATTGAAAGAAACCCGTTGCGCTGTGGCCATCAACTGTAACAATTATTTTACCGCACAATATTGAAAGGACTTACATAGAAGATAACACAATAATATATGATTTAATATATTTAGTTTTCAAAGAAATGTAAATTAAAAATCTTTGATATAGTTTACAAACATATATGTTATTAAGTCTCTATTCAACTTTATTGCATTTAGTTTTTCATAAAATAAAATATAAATCTTTGACCAGCTGCTATACAAAAACAGATGTTTATTCGCTTCATCATTTGTTGTTCATTAGACCAAAAAAGGATAAATAATTAAATATAACAATAAATCCGATTCATCAACTTCCTGTATCGACGCAATGCCAACCGTTTTTGGTTGGGCCATTCAGGGCCATAGTACTGTATAAATTAATGCAAGCCTCGAAATGCATTAAAGTCTCGTTTTCGAGTCGAAACAAATCAATCTAAATTATATATTCCATCTTTTTTCATTTTTAAAAACAATAATATATGTTTCATCTTTTATTTGTCATCGTCGTATCGAAGTCACTTTTCATCGTTTCGCGGCAGCCCAAATAAATTGGCAGAGTGGTAACGGCGGCAAGGTTACAATGGTTACATGGGCAATGATCTGCGATTTCTACGGTAGTGTAACTAAGCCATAGCTTGTCAGATTTTATTTCACTTGTTATACCAACCACGCAGTAAGCCTGGAGCTGACATCATAAATTCAATTCAATCTCCCAGAATGTTAACCCAAAATTCATTTAGTTTCACTTATGGCATGGTGGAGGTAAGGACTAAGATGCCCAAAGGTGACTGGATGAGGCCTGGTAAAAATTACTCTCTTTTTTTTTTTAAACAAGATAAAAAGATTGCTAATTTGTTACTTAAAAAAAAACTATTTGGATGCTGCCAGCTACTTATGCGTACGGAGGAGGGATCTCTTCCGGTGAAATTGATATGATAGAAGTACGTGGTAATGCCAATCTCCCTTATTGCTTGGGAGTTGTGAATATTGGTCGCCAATTAACTGGGACTACCCCGTCATTGGGGACCCGTTTCTACACAAAATAAATATTCTCTTACCCACTGGGAAAAATAAATATATAAGATCATATTATCATATTATGAAATTCCAATAATTCATATAAATTAATATATTTACAGAGTTAAAAATACCCAAGATTTTTCAGCTACTTTCCACATCTACCAGATGTACTGGACTTTGAATGGGTTCGAATTTTACATAGATGGACAGGCGATTGGTAACGTGACTGCTCCAGCGGGTGGTTTCTGGCAGCTGGTGGATTTAATGGAACTAATATCTGGGCTTCTGGTTCAAAAATGGCTCCTTTTGACAAACCTGTTAGTATAGTAATATATATTCCATATTTTAATATATTCCAATTTTTACAATTAGCTGTTATTTATTATTTTTTCAGTTTTTCTTTGTTAACGTCGCTGTTGCCCGTTTGTGGCAACTCTTTTCCGGAAAATTAGGCAATAAACCAAGGCAAAAATCGGATTCTAATCAGATGCATAAATTCTAAAATGCAAAGAGTTCGTGGTATCCGACCTGAAAATCCACTACTAATGACGACGCCATGCAAGTCGACTACATCCGTGTTTACAAGTCTCAAAACATGTCTGGGTTTATAAGTGGAGGAATTTAAATTTTATAAACGCGGGACTCAATTGTATTGTGAGGTTATTGAATTTTCTGATCAGTTTATAAGAGAAATGAAATACAAAATTAGATTATCTGCATATAAAATAATTTTTAAAACTTTATTTTTTTATATTTACAGATTTTTATTAAGCTATTTACTTTTTTTTCCTTACCTAATTTAAATAGTTAGGTATATTTAAGAAGATAAAAATTTAAAACAGAACTTTAATGTACAGGTTACAATACTGTTCAATGTACAGTACCCACCGGTGTCAAAAAGCTCACGTGAAAAAAAAGTTCATTACTCTTGTTTAGTTCTAGAAGTCCCAACCAAGTGAATGGGGAGAGAAACTAAAAAATAAAATTTGAAATGAATAGCACCATTGGATTCGTCTTGACGAGACGAGTTGAATGGTATATTTGAAAAAAATCACAAAAAATCTGTGCGGGAGTTATCGGGAGTCACAGTCGGCCGATTTTTTTCCGCGCGAAAATCGGAGGGTCACGTGACTTTTGTAGCGAATTTGAACCCGTCTACGTTCTGCTCCCCTCTTACGGGGAAATAACATGGGATCGACTTTCCATTTAAAAAATAAAATACTAAAAAATTTTATTTTCTAAAAATCTTTTACAGATTTGTCTGTAATGCAAATTATTTTCATTTGGTAATTTTTTCCAATTTTTTACTCTTGCAATAGATTTTATATTGAATAAAAACGATTAAATATGGGCGGAGCCAACTCGTTCTAGCCTGCTGAAGCCGGAGGCAAGGCGTTCAGGATTGGTCGGTGCAACCCCTGTCTGGCAGGAAACGAGTTGGCTCCGCCATTTCCAATTATTTAAAAAAATTAATGAGCGAGAGAGGATTGGTTGCTTTTGCGACATTTCAGACCGTCCTTATAAAGCCGTTGGGGCTCGGAGAATGTTTTAGAGCTACCCAACAACATAAAAACATGTTATAAGGCCTACCTAATTAATCTTCTTAAAAGTTGATATTATGACAGACAGCACTTAACCAATAAAGTATTTCAAAAATACTCTCAAATATACTTTTTTTAAATCAAAACAAATAAAATACTGCTAAAAATAATATATTGTTGAGTATTTTTTTCGGAAGTATTTTATTTTATCGAAAAATACGTTTATACCTTACACTGCAGTTGATCCTTGCTCCCCCCCCCCACACACACAATATATATTCTTACGTAACCCATCGACACATCCATTATTTTAAATATTACATACCCGCCATTAAAGTACTGCAGTGTACAGTACAGTAGAGATCTCCAACTTTCTACGCGTATATCTAACAGGTAAATATAGTAAGGGTTTTCTAATAACCCTTAATTTAATTTCAGAATAGTAACGGAAAAGGTCTTTATTTCCAAGGGGGAAATTACATCAAATAGCTCGACAAAGTAATAAATACGCCACGATTTTAACCTGTTAATTGGCTTGCATATATAAGAAATTGAAAATGAAACCTAATAACTTCCAACCATTTTAATATTGTCACGATATAAAAAGATAGATAATCAGTAAACATTTACATTTAAGTATTTTCAGTTTAAGTCTTTCCGAGAGACGCCTTTTGGGTCTCTCGTCCTCTTTCTTAATTCTTAGTAAAGTGAATGTATGTGACCTCGATTACGTTTCACATGAATTGTTATTGAAATAAGTATGTCATCAGTCCCTCGATAATTAAGAGTGACCGATAAGACTTTCTACATTCCGGGTTAATTACTCTTCCCGAGAACTGTGACTTATCTTTTCTATGTAATGTCATGTATACGTTGATTATAAAGATGTATTCTGTGTAAGAAATGTAGACTCTCTCTGAACTTCGAGGTTAAAGGAGGTCACTCAATCTACTATAAAATGTGGCCGTTTGGCCTTTTACTAATACAGTCAGTTGGATAGAGTCTACGAAGGTGCACGTGTAGTCCTTTTCTACACGTGACAATATGATGAAAAAAAAACAAGTTTTAGGTTCCACCTGAAGCACAATATTACGCCGCTGGCAGATATGTTTAAAGATTTCATACAAAACGTAAATGAGTGAATAACGACCTGTGGCTGGAACTTCTAACACGATTTCTACTATTTTCTGCATCGGTGAGGCACATCCTAAGAGCTGCTGTCTGCTCAGAAACTGGATGAGAATAGATCTGCTATAATCTACACAAATGTTCCCAACGACTCCGCCGCGACTAAAAATTTTTCAACGAAATATCTCCCTCCATCTTAAACTTACTAGCAACGTTGATGCGCCTACGGCAACTCGAACCAACAGGGGGAAGGAATGAAGAGGAGGCGGGTCCCGTTTTTTTGTGAGCGCCACCTACGGGATAGAACCCCATCTGAGCCCAACTCGGTATCCAAGTACTAGTTACCTATTTGGTACTTCGACTGAGGTATATGGGATTTGCACGTAGTGCGTGTACAGCGTTCCAGGTTTGAAATATAGTAACCATTTGATTAAAATAAAATATCCTAACCTAACCAACCCACGTAACCCACCATCCTACCCACCACCTCACCCTAAATCTATCAATCGCCTATCCGGGCCTTTTAGTCTCCTATTGGAGGATAATCACAATATAATACAATTTAAATTATGTTAAATACATGGAAACCCAATATAAATCCCTCGCTCTACTTTAATAAGTAATGTGGTTCTGCAGATCTTTCAACGAAAGTTGGACGTCGTCATCGACAGATAACTTATCAAATGACGGTTGAGGATAGGCCCCTGGGTCAAACCTTTTTCCTCATGCGACGAATACTCGTCAGCTTTCGGCGAGTATGAAAGTAATGAGAAAATTATTTCATTCCATATATTTATATGAACAGGTGTGCTTCACTCTATTTGTCGTGCTGCTAGTAATAATATTTGTTTTTACCTGCTTACCTAGCTTGGATCCGCCAAAAAGTATTAGCGAATAATACCATTGGAAACAGCACGGTTCAGCAACATATTTTTTCTTTCGACAAGTTATCGCATCACGTCTTGGCTATGGTGGCCAATATGGCCGGTCATTCAGGTGAAAAAAAAATATGTCTCATTCATCGCTTTTGCATAATTTTCTTTTAAATACAAATCAAGGTCACTGGCCAGTTGGAAATCAACTACTTGAGAGGATCTTATTGGCCTCCTGGTATTTATCCTCCTCCGTTCTTGTCTATGCTTATTCATCTCTCCTGATTTCGTTTCTAACTATACCAATATTGAAGCTTGTGGCAAAATCATTCGATGATATTATTTTTCGAAATGTCCAGGGCTTGCAGCCTATAACTTGAAAGAATACAAGGACGACCAACATTATCGCCGTCGCAGTATTCATACATATATTCCTATACATATGTATTTATTGTTACCTCTAATTCATATTACATTGTATACTATCAGAATCAGAGCGTTGAATTGAACAGGTGGCAAAAGCGAGCACTTGCATTTGGAAAGTTTTTTCGGAAACATCCCGAAAATCTGTACACTACACCTCAGCAGAGATTCGATTTGATGTACACTGGGAAATGTGCTACTAACTTTGTAATATAGAAACTCTTGTACATGTTGTAAATGTAGTTATGAGAAGTAAACAACAATATTACAGAACGAGCTCATGCCTTATTCTTTTCTGAGTGAGTTGAATAAGAAGGCGGGCTATTGTCGATTTACAGTGAGTGTTAAACATTTAGGGGACCTCCTTGATTCCCATCGCGTTTTCTTATTCAGGAAAAAATTGGCGCTATACGAATGCCGTGAGAAACAAGTAATATACAACGTTTTGGAACTTTCTTTTATCATTGATTTTATAACTTTTTTAAAGGATTCAATGGTGGACGGATACTGGACTAGTCAAACACTGGATCAAGAACTATCAGCCTTCGGCTAAAGGTTGCCTCAATGAGAACTACAAGAAGAACGCGCCTGCTATTCGAGTTCTTACCTTTAAAGATCTTTCGGGCGCTTTTGCCTTCCTGTTAATGGGGTTGGCACTTTCTTTTTCTTGTTTTTCTCATTGAAAAAATTCACTTTTATAGAATTAAGAATCAGCGCCCAGTAGTGTTGATCATTTAAGGCCTTTTACGTGATGATATACACACGAGCACAACTTTAAAAGGAATCATTCAAGTAGCTTTGTAGCATTACTACATATCATATGGCTTCTTGTAGGTATTTTGTAGCTGGCATTGTAGCATTCTATATAAGTTATGCACCGTACAAACTGTTAAAATCTCGGTTTTACTAAAAACAATCGGCCTAAAATACATAGCATTCAAAGTGTACGCTAAAAAAATTGAAAATAAGAGGAAACGAGTAGTAATTAAGCTGCCATTCGTACTTCGTATTTTTACAGCAGCCAACCAATCTAATAAATTCCGATCCATATACGATCCATACGCTAGTTTATATAATACACCTATTATAGTAGGGCAGATAGACCGAATAATAATTGACAAATTCAACAGCAGAGCCCTTAAAAGTGGGATTACCATCTACCGAATTTCTTACGATCGAGAAACCAGGTGGAAATTGTTTCCTCTCCCGGTGTACTATTATACACCGGTGCGGCGTTTTCCAAAAGACGAAAGTCGATTAAGATAGATAGATTACATAGTCGTTTCGTTTTGGAATGGGAAAGTCCAGCATTGAGACCCACATAAAAAAAGAGGCTCTCGAAATGATTGAAACTCTTAAGAAATCTGTGGGAAAGCCCATCGATTTTAAAAACGGTTTGAACATCGCCATCACCAACATTGTCTGGGCTATCGTGGCAGGTTAATTCCAATAAGCCATTTAAAAATTAGTTTCTCTTAATAATGAATGCTGATTATCAAAAGGGAAAAGGATGGCTCATGATGACCCAATTTTTCTCGGTTTTATGGATGCTGTACGAAAGAATTTTGAGACTGGATTTTCACCTGGTATTGTAGGATTTATGCCATGGCTCAATCATCTGTTGCCAAGATCTTGGCTCGGTGTAGATTTGATGCAAGAAAGATTGGACCGCGTTAATAGCTACATTGAGGTATATGATTATGTAATTAAACATTATAAACATAATATTTGAAAAAATTGCAACTTGCTGATTTTTTAACAGAATATCGTTAAAGAGCACAAAGCCACTTTTGATGAAAATGATCTTAGAGATTTCACAGACTACTTTATTGACGAGCAACGTCGTCAGGGAGAAAATTCTTCCTTTACGGGTATTAATTCATTTAGTAGCCTGATGCGTGATGACTTTAATAATAACGCGTTTTCAATAGACGATCAGCTGATTGTCAGTATGGGAGATTTGTTCGTAGCTGGTGGAGAGACAACAGCCACAACTTTGAGATGGGCTTTCCTACTTCTCAGCTGGCATCCTGAAATCCAGAAGAAGATGCAAGATGAAATCGATTCAGTTGTTGGACGCGAAAGATTGCCAACTCTCGAAGATAGAGAAATGTAATGAACCAATGAAACAGCCTCTTAATTTCGATTATACCATCAAACATTTCTGCGTGTAGGATGCCTTACACTGAAGCTGTGGTTCACGAAGTTCAGAGATTCGCCGATATCGTTCCAATGGGTGTTTTCCATTCTGCTAACGGAAAGGACGTCGAATTCGAGGGATACACAATCCCAAAAGTATAAACTTCATTGTTGATTCCCTACAAGTAGTTTATCGTTATTTATTTCCAATTATAGGATACCATGGTAACTGCTTACATGGGCGCTTGTCTAAGGGATAAAAAGTATTGGTCTAAGCCTGACGAATTTTACCCTCAACATTTTTTGGACAAATCAGGAAAATTTAAGCTAAACATTGAGGGGTTTATTCCTTTCTCAGTTGGTAGTACTCTATTATATGATACAATTAAAAAAATATGAGAAACTGACTTATTTTTCATAGGGAAAAGAAGATGTCTTGGAGAGAACTTGGCCAAAGTGGAACTCTTCTACTTCATCACCTACTTCTTTCAGACTTTTAATTTTACCTTGTGCCAAAATGATCCAAAACCTTCGTTAGAAACAGATCCGAAAGGCGGGATCGTTTGTTGGCCATCTCCTTACAAAGTTATATTAGAGCTACATCGAATTACATATTTATTTAGTTATACTACATATGTAATCATTTAAACTAATTATGGTTTTAATAATGATATAGAAACTAAATTATATAGTTCTTTTTTTCATAGTAGGATTTATCAAATAAATTTTTTTAAAAATGTAGATTCTAATTTATTATGTATTGAAGTTAGACTGATGATGGATTAGATGGGTGGGTTGAAAGGAAGATCACGAAAAATCCATTAAAATTATAATATAGTTTGAAATTTACACGTTCGATCATTCAATGTTCTATTTGCTCAAAGTTTTAACTTCTTTAGACAATGTTACCTGAGCTTTTGTGAAACGAATGAATCAATCATCATTAAAAAGTATACATGCTTGCGCTGAGAACTCGGGGCAGTAAACTCAGGTGGTCTGTTTCGATCCTTGACGAAAGGATTTTCAATTATTATCAATGAAAAAGAAAATCAATCCCTTTGTTCTCGAATAGCACAGGAAACTTGGGTTTATAATAAATATCCTGTTTCCTTGGTAACTGTCTCTCGTGAAACGAAATCACAAAGAATCGAGATGAACTGCAGCAGATATCAATAGACACATTATAAATAAGAGGAAATTCTTGTTGCCATGGCCACGAAAACAAAATTTTACGAGTAAATATTCTTCCACCTCTCAAGTTTGCAGAGATTCTGCCTATTTTTACTTGGAGAATCACATTTCCTTGTTGTTGCAGCGTCAGCAGCAGGGTTGTAATGAGCGCGCTCCAAATGGAGCGCGCTCCTTCGCGCTCACAAAAAAACGGGAGCGTGAGCGTGAGCGCGCTCCTTTCGGCAAAAAGGAGCGTGAGCGCAAACGCTCGCTTGAAAACCTTGCGCTCCAATTTTGCGCTCTTTTAACAATTTTGAAGTTTCACCGGTAGCAACCTGTTTGTAAAACACTTTTAATTTTTAGTTTTTTCTTGTGTTTATATTAATTTAATATCTCCTTATTTTGTTTTCTTTAAACTTTCGATTTTAGCTATATTTGGACAAGAAATAAGCTTGTGTTTCTTCAACAAGTTATCATATCAAATAGTAAAATTTTCGGTTGATAGATGGCGTAAATGAGCGCAAAATGAGCGTGAGCGTGAGCGCGCTCATTTCCTAAAAAGGGAGCGTGAGCGCGAGCGTACGCTCCTCACTCGGTCATGAGCGGGAGCGTGAGCGCGCTCCAAATCAAAAGGAGCGGTTACATCCCTGGTCAGCAGATTGTTAACCTTTATTCGGTGATATGTTAAAGTAATACACTTAATCTATATAATACCGATCGAGCTTCAATAATCGGAATCGGGTTGGTAACTCGATAATTGAACATACTTTCATGCATATATGATATAAAATGTAATCATTACTGTTTATTTGAGTCAAAATTGTGTATTTTTTTACTTTGATCCGGCCTTGAATTAAATTTTGTATGATAACATTTGTGTACCAAACTAACAATAAAACACAAGAATAATTAGATATGAGGTGCTTAAGTTTCGGTATTTATTCTTATAGTTTTTTATCTGATGTAGAGGCTGATGATTTTCCCCAAAAGTTCGGTATTCCTCCAAAATATCATCTTATTCTTATGTGTTTAAGTCAAAACTATTTCAGGTCGTTCTAACCAAGTTAATACATTTAACGAAAATGTTTGAATTATTGTAATTTAAGTTAAATTGAAATGAATAAAGGGAGGATCGCTACTCCTCGTTACCAAATACGTGAATATATATTTCTTAGTGAGTTTAAGTATAGCCATATAATTCGTGAAAAGATGAGAGCCTGTTAAAAGACGTACAAGTTAGAAGTTGCTTACATGTTGATGCAAAACTACTTCTACAACACGTCTACAAAAATGTGTACACACACTACAAGTATTGATCTTTTCGGGTCTTTCAATTCAACGGTTATTAGTTTTCTTCAATAATTTACCAAAGATCTTTTCTAGTAAAAAAGCGAGAGAGCCTAGACTCAGACCACCACTCAAAACCAAGAAAGCGCTGGACAGATGAATTAACTTGATTGGTTCCACTTTTTCCTTATCATTCTTTTTATCAATCTTACACTTATCCACGCCTACACTTCTTTTCCTCCAATGTTGAAAGAGGCCAGCACTGGTTGCTTGCAAAGCACTAAAAAACAACAATTTAATCATTAGAAAAAGAATTTACTATGATGATAGCTTTACGAATTATTAAGTAACGGTAGTGAAGTATGTTTAAATTTTACTATTTATTTATAATTGAAGTGAAACGACTGTTCTTCTGCAATTGATATGAAATCGTGTAGGAAAAGTCCAGCGGTTTCGATGTGGTCATTCGGCATTTGCCGTATTTCTTGTAATCCCTTCCCATCATGGAAATGTGAGCCAGTCTTACCTATTGTATAAGAGCCTGATTTTAAAATACCAAAACATTAATTTTATGTTAAATTTGTCTACCCCAATCTGGGTACATCCGTGATTGATAATGTTGTCAGGAATTTCGCCCTGAAAATTGGTCGAAAACTTTTTGGTGCTCACCCATTTTTCCAGTTTTTTGTACGGTTTGTAAGTCGTGTTCTATTAAATAAAAAAAAGTATCATAAAGATATTTAATGCTCCACAAATATATTAGTTCGTACGTAAAATCGTTGCAATACTGGATGGTCCTTTAGATATGTAATGAGGCATTCTTTATGGCCTTGTTCAAAGGAAGTAATCAATTCCTCCAACGAATTTGGAATTGGTTTCAGTTTGACTACGGTCATGAAAGAGGTCACAGTGCTCATGTACAAGTTGGCTAATATTAGGGTCATCAAGAGCCAAAGACCAAGCATTAAACGAAGAGAAAAACGGTAAGTAATCCCGATGCTCCTCGGATCAGCCCCTTTTAGTTCAGAGAAATACCAGAAAATCAATATTATAAGTGAAATAGTTAACTAGGTCTATCACAACTTTGGTATTACCGTGTTGAGTAAATATAGCAATGACGTACATTAATGCTTTCCCAAAGAAATTCATGGGCGAATCGACAGGATGTGATGATGATTCACCCATTCCTTGATTCCAAGATCCATAGATAAAGGATAATAAACCCACAAATCCAACGAAAACCAAACTTGAGATGCATATCGTAATCCAGGTCTATAAGTGTTACAATCAGGTTTTTAAAAAGTGGTTAAATAGTTTAAGTAAATTTTCAATAAGACCGTCCAATTAAATGGTCGAACAACTGCAGTAAATCGGCTTTCTTCTTCAGGCCAAATAGTTAATAAGTGATAAGGTTCCTCTAAAGTCGTGGTAGTGAAATCCATAATCTGCCACAATGCATGGGATGAGGACATGGGAAATGATGAAAAATCAACTTCCTTTAATCGAAATTGTGTAAATAAAACAAAAAATTAATATTCAAACTCTGGTGAGCAATTATGGTGAGTTTTAAAAACTTTCCTTTCTTGAAACTGCTTGAATCGACGTTAATATCTGCCCAATCTTGGCAACTTCGGACACATTTTCTGGAACATATTCCAAACTAAGAATGAGAATAGTGTTTTTATGGTTTGCTCTTATCGCTAACAAGTTTCATGGCTTGCCTAAATTGAAGGTGATCCGTAAAGTAATTTATGAAATCGACAGTAGACCCTTTATAAGTGACATTGTCATCCACCGAATTCTTTACAGCTGCCACAGAAGGGGGAAACTTCAAATCGAATTAAAAAAAGTAATTTACTACATTGAACCTTAACTAATAGTTATGTGGTGGTACCTCAAAAGCGTGAACTCTAAAAATCATTCTGCTAATATCTTCTTCGTCATTCATCCAAGTCATTCCATGAATAGGAAAAGTAAAATGTGACCATAATAGAACCAGAGTATTGAAATTCACCTTCATTCTATTACTAAAACTAAGAAATATTCACAAATTTGCATGGATCAGTTATTATCATTGAATATTTTTATACAAAACTTATACGTCGTGATACAGCAGCAAAACTTACATCTTACAGGAAAGTTGAATTGGTTGGAACTGGCTCTTGGTGGACGCATACGTGGCTTCTTCATATATACCATCTGGCATCTCCCTTGCCGTCGAAATAATTCATGAACGTTCCATGTTTTGCTACACTCTGCGTAAAAAATACCATCTAGTACGTCATGCACCTGCTGAGTTTGAATGATATATCAATCATCACAAAATCATAGGCTTGCTGAGAACTTATCTCACATAGAACGCTGAGAATACCAATCTCGGGCATTATACTAGAGCTGACTGCAAGCGTGGTCAATTATTACAAGTACTGATCTAAAATAAAACCAAAAATCGTTGCTTTCTTCCAGTAGACTAAAGCTTGTGGTTTTCATTAAACAGTTAATGCATTGTTTCCTTGGTAACTGTACGTTTCTACGAAAACAAAAGCTTAGGAAGTAGCGGACATAATCTCCCAAAATGAAATAAGTTTTACTGGTCAAAGAAGGTTTGAAATTTAACGAATAACGATCGCAAGTAATAAACTAATTTAAGAGCCTATAATGAAATATACTATTAGATTAAATGCCATTAAACTGTCTATAAGAGGGTTCATGTTTAACTATTATAAAGTTTGATTGAATTTATTATGGTTTTCATATATGAAAGGTATGGTCTAGTTGCACCACTATTTTAGACTAAATTAATTGGTTTTCCTCAGAAACTTCAAACGAAAAGTAACAGAAATTGATCTTCAACATCAGCTCTGAAACTAACCACATTTTGAGAATAAATGCGGATCAAAGAATCGCTCAACTAAAAAGATTAGAGAACCAAGAGTAAGCCCAGCACCCAGAATCAAGAATGTGCTGGGAAATTCAATACTCTTGACAGGTTTCACTTTTCTATAATTATTGCCTTTTGTCGCTTTACTGCTTTCATCTAGCTTGCATTTATCCAGTTCCGACCAGCATGTTTCTCGTTTTTATCCAGTATAGTCAAGGAGGCCGACGCAAATACGATTTTAAATTATTACCAATGAAAAATAAAATCAATCTATTTGTTCAATTATAGAAGAGGATACTTAATATAGCAGAGGAAACTTACTTTTATAATAAATGTTCTGTTTCCTTGGTAACTATCTCTCGTGAAACAGAATCACAAAGAATCGAGATGATAACTGCAGCAGATATCAATAGAAATTATAAATAAGAGGAAATTCTTGTTGCCATGGCCACGAAAACAAAATTTTAGAAGTAAATATTCTTTTATCTCTCCAGTCTGCAAAAATTCTGCCTATCTTTATTTTAAGAATCTCATTTTCTTGATATCGCAGCTCGCCAGCAGATTGTTTAGCTTTATTCGGTTTTTTGTTGAAGCTTCACTTAATCTTTATATTGATCGAACTTCAATAATCAGAATTGGGTTGATAGCTCGATTAGTGCTTACATTCATATGATATAAAACGTAATAAGTATTTATTTTAGCTATTTAAAATCGTGTATTTTGAACTTAACCAAGTAAAAACATTCAAAGAAAATGTTTGACTTAGTGGAATCTATGTTCTAATTCTAGACATCTAATTGAAATGATTAAAAGGGAGGATCTACTCCTCATTACCAACTACGTGAGTATTTCTTAAAGAGTTTAAGTATAGCCATATAATTTGTGAAAAGATGTGAGCCTTTTAAAGGACTAGTAAGTAAAGAAAACATGTACGCATACTACGAGTAATTATAATGATCTTTTTGAACCCTTCAGTTCAACGGTTATTAGTTTTCTTTAATAATTTACCAAAGAACTTTTCTAGTAGAAAAGCGAGAGAGCCCAGACTCAGACCACCACTCAATACCAAGAAAGCGCTGGACAGATGAATTAATTTGATTGGTCCCACTTTTTCCTTGTCATTCTTTTTATCAACCTTACACTTATCCATGTTTAGATTACTATTCCTTTTCCTCCAATGTTGAAAGAGGCCAGCACTGGCTGCTTGCAAAGAATTAAAAACCAATTTAATTATTAAATAAGTACATTTTCAATAATGATAGCTATACGATTAACAAAGAAACGTTAGTTAAGTATGTTGAAATTTTTACTGTTGATTAATAATTGAAGTGTAATGACTGTTCTTCTGCAATTGATATGAAATCGCGTAGGAAAAATCCAGTGGTTTCGATGTGGTCATTCGACATTTCCCGTATTTCTTGTAATCACTTCCCATCATGAAGGTTTGAGCCAGTCTTGTCTTTTGTATAAGAGTCACATTAAATACCAAATGACTAGTTTGATAAAACGCCTTACCCCAATGTGGGTACATCCATGATTGATAATGTTGTCAGGTAAAAAATTGAAAATTGGTCGAAAATTTGGGATGTTTGGTTACCCATTTGCCCAGCTTTTTGTACGGTTTATAAGTCGTGTTCTATAAAATGTCAACCAAAATCACATCATAAATATATTTTATGCTACAAATTTACAAGCTCGTACGTTAAATCGTTGCAATACTGGGTGGTCCTTTAGAAATGTAATCAGACATTCTTTATGGCCTTGTTCAAAGGAAGTAATCAGTTCCTCAAACGAATTTGGAATTGGTTTCAGTTTGACAACGGTCATGAAAGAGGTTACAGTACTCATGTACAAGTTGGCCAATATTACGGTCATCAAGAGCCAAAGACCAAGCATTAAACGAAGAGAAAAACGGTAAGTAATTCGCGATTCTCCGCGGATCAGTTCCTTTTAGTTGAGATAAATTTACCAGAAAATCAATATAAGTGAAGATACATGTCGCACATTTGGTATTACCGTGTTGAGTAAATACAGCAATGACGTACATTACTGCTTTCCCAAAGAAATTCATGGCCGAATCAACAGGATATAATAATTCTTCCATTCCTTGATTCCAGCTTCCATAGGCAAAAGATAGTAAACCGACAAATCCAACGAAAACCAGATTTGAGACGCATACCGAGATCCAGGTCTTTAAGTGTTACAATCAGGTTTTTAAAAAAATTATGCAATAAAGAATTTAGGTAAAATTGCAATAAGACCGTCAAATTAAATGGTCGAATAACTGCGGTAAATCTGCTTTCTTCTTCAGGCCAAAGTGTTAATAAGTGATAAGGTTCCTCTAAAGCCTTGATAGTGAAATCCATAATCTGCCACAATACATGGGATGGGGACATGGGAAATGATGAAAAATCAACTTCCTTTAATCGAAACGGCAGGATTAAAATAAATCAACCAATATTCGAACGAGAATTGTAACCCTTTCCTTTCTTGAGACTGTTTGAATCGACGCTAATATCTGTCCAATCTTGGCAACTTCGGTCAAGTTTTCTGGAACATATTCCAAACTAAGAAAATGAAATTAGTTCTCGTACTTTTATTTTTTTTAAAGCTTCGAGGCTTGCCTAAATTGAAGGTGATCCGCAAAGTAGTTAGTGAAATCGACAGAAGATCCTTTATAAGTGACATTACCGTCCACCGGATTCTTTACGGCTGTTATAGAAGGCTGATACTTAAAATCGCAATTAAGAAGAAAAAAACAGTTTACTACATTGAGCCTTCAAGCAATAGTTAAGTGATGGTACCTCAAAACCGTAAACTCTAAAAGTAATTCTGCTACTATCGTCACCGTCACTCATCAAAGTCATTCCATTAATTGAAAAAGTGAAATGTGCCCATAATAGAAACAGGATGTTAAAATTCACCTTCATCTTAATATAGTGAAAGAAATATTTACTAATTTTCATGCAGCTATAATCATCAAACAACTGTTTATGCAAACCTTGGTATGATTTGTTTTCATATGATACGATGACTTACTATAATACGCCGTGAAGCAGCAGCAAAACTTGCATCTTACCGGAAAGTAAAATTGTTTCGAACTGGCTTTTGGTGCTGGGCGCATATACGCGGTTTTTCATATATACCAACTGGCATCTATACCTTGTAGACGGCATAATTCATGAACGTTCCATCTCTTGTGTACTCCACGTAAAAAATTTACCGTCTGGTACGTCGTATAAGCCTACAGATTGAATGATGCATCAATCATCACAGAATCATAGGCGTTCTTAGAACTTGGAACGCAAATCTCGAGCATTATACTAAAGCAGCTGACTGCAAACGTGGTTAATTATTACAAGAACTACAAAACAAAAATAAAAAAATCTTTGCTTTGTTCCAGACTATAAAGCCTTTGGTTTTTGTTTTTTTACGCAGCTTGCATTTATCCTGTAATCTTTATCCAGTAGTCAAGGAGACCGACGCAAATTGATTGCAAAACGCTATATGTAAAAATAAAATGCCATTAATATACACATTTGTAAATAGTAATAAGCCCAAACCAAGTATATAAAAACTTTACTATTTGTTAACCGTAGAGGTGTAAGGGCTATTCTTCTGTAAATGGAATGCAAGAGAGAGGGAGAAATCTAGGGGCTTCGATGATTGAGTCATCCGGCATTTTCCAGTCAATTTGTAATCTCTGCTGATAGTTAATGTGTGAGAAGTTTCAATCTACAGTAACAAATAGTTATTCACCATTCTTAATAAATATGTGAGTTAAACCACACTAAAGACGTAAATGTTTACCGGAATGTTTGCGCACTGGTGATTGATAACATTATCGACAATTTCACTATTCACGTTGGTAAAGAATTCAGGGTGTTGTTGTATCCATTCAGCTACCTTTCGGTAAGAGACGCGAGTGGAATTCATTTTCGTTCAAACCACAAAAATATTAATTTTTAAAGTGTACCAATAAGTTTTCAATTTCTGTTTTGGTTTTACGGAAATCAATTTCAACATTGGATGGTTCTTTTGAGTAGTTATGAGACATTTTCGAGGTTGGTCATCGTAATATTTAGTCAGCTCTTCCATCGAGTTTGAAATTGGTTTCAGCTTGACCACGGTCATAAAGGAGGTCACAGTGCTCATATACAAATTGATCAGTACCATCGTCATCAAGAGCCAAAGACCGAGCATTAATCGTAGAGATGAACGGTTCCTTATCCCAATATATCGTGTGTCAATTCCTTCAATTAAAGAGACGGTTTCACGAAAATTGAAATAGATAACTGATGTTTTATTAATCGCATTAATACCATGTTGAGTGAAAATGTAAATGACGTACGCAGTTGCATTTCCAAAGAGATGAAGTAGGGACGATCTAGAAGTCCCTTGACCAACATTATTAAAGCGTTCCTAGAAAGACGGTAAAAAGACAAGTGATCCAATCAGAGAAAAACTCGAAACGAATATCATAGCCCAAGTCTAATTTGTTGTAAATAATAGTTTAAATCGTTAGTAGAAGCAAATAAGAGTAAATTTAGGATGCGTAAATAGTTTTAGGACCATTAAATCAAATGGTCGGATAACTGCAGTCAATCTGCTTTCTTCTTCTGGGAATGGAGACATGATGTTATACGGCTCTTGGAATATCAGCGAAGTAAAGTCCATTAGAGGCCACAGTTCAATAGATGCCGTGCCGAAAGGAAAAGGGCTAAAATCTACTAACTACAATATAATATCTTATAATAATTGAGTTTGTTGGAAGGCTTTTTAAGTATTTTTATTGTGACTTTCCTTGTTTGCGACCGCTTGAATTGTCGATAAAAACTGTCCTTTCTTTGCCACCTCAGATGGATCTTCGTGAACGTATTCAACGCTTTCAATACAAAGAAATTAGTCAATTTGTATACTTAAATCGAATAATGACTAGATGGATTTGACTAAACTCTTTTAAAAACGGGTATTAACGAAATCTGTTTACTTACAAACATAATAACTATTTTTTAAGTTGGTCTATTACTTAAATAATAGTAAATTCTAATATTTGATCTTACTTTTTACCTTATTTGAAGGTGTTCAGTAAAGTATTGATAAAATCAACTGCAGCCCCCTGATGGTAAGTGAAATTCGTCCCGTTCACGATTGACATACTAGGTGGAAACTTCATATCCAGTTCACAAGTTGGGAAAATTTCGTATTTAAAAAATAAACTTACGAGATATTGCAAAAAATTGAAATATATCTATTAAAATACCTCGTAGCCATAAACTTTTAAATGTATTCCACGCATGTCCATCATTACTGCGTTCCGTAGACGTTGAGACCAAAATGCGCTAACAAAAAATAATTCCGTTTTCTTTTAATAAGATTTCGTTTTCGTCCACTTTAAGCTAATATACTGGGTGCAGCCATAATGAATAAAAGGTGATTTTACACATAATCTAATTAATTACTCAAGATTATTTTGTTGTATATGCTGTCAACGGAGAGGTCTTACGTATCAATTCTGACTTTCAAAGCGATAGCCAGATCGTAAATCTGATATCCACTATATTATTTCCTGTGCAGAGATTGCCCTGAACTGGTTTCTTCATAGGTAGACGCAAGCCCTTTTAGAGTATCAGTCTTTATTACTGATAAAGACTAACATTGTACCATTATTTGCAGATGCGAAGAGCAGTCGCAAAGTAACCCCTATTTACGCCGTCTGCAAACTGAATTGGTGCACAAAAGTTTAGTTCTTCGCATATAGATTTGATGTTTAGTGCATTATCGTTTACATTGAAGATTGAAACTGCCGTGTACCCAACAAACTCATTCCATTTATTCATTAGTAAACAGGACTATATGTTATGTATCTATTATAAATGTAACAAAACAAGGCAGCCCCTAATAAGATAGGAAGACTTGCCATAACAATAGTTTCCTCGACTGCGTCTGTGGCGATCACGTAGACTGAATCAAATCATATATAAATAATATTAGTTGGTAATGAGAATTATATGTAACAGTAGAGCATGGGTACTGTACACCTTGGTGTGACTAGTATACCCATAGCTTAAGTTATGCATATAGTTGATTGTATTTGTTAAGGTTTAGAAAGCATATCATTAACTCTTCGTCGACAATTTTTCATAATTAATATTTGTTTTAGATTTCATAAAACATTATTTGAGAAAATTCTCAAATAAGACAATAATTCACATTTCACACAAATCGTGAAAATAAGTTCTTAAAAATGTAGACACACTATGTCCCGGGATTGATGCTCAAAAGAGACATGCCAAAATTTTAAGACATAATGTGTCTTTGCATCAATCCTAAGATTTTTGTAAAGAGCTATAACCGCATTGCAATGCACTAGGCCTAATATCAAGACACAAGACATCAAAAATAAATGTGACTATCGATTATTGTTCGTCGAATAAAAGGGAGGAAATCAATAGGCATCAAGCGATATTGCGTACCGAACATTATGATAAACACCAAGAGAAAAAAAAAGTAAAACCGGAATAAGAACATTGAAAAAAAAATTAAGAAAGAATAGGTTTTCTTAAATGAACGATTTATTACCATATATAGTTTATAATTGTTTCTGAGAAAAATTGATTCAGAAAGCGCAGAGAGAAATCTGATCGGAATAGTAGAGACTTTTTAGTAACTTAAATTTCGAAGCTGGCTTTCTGTATTATTACGTTTGTTTGTTTTATTACTTTTGACACATATTGAAATATGCGTCCTAATTGTATTCGTACTTTGTATTGTAATACTATTATTATTCTTAATGTATCTATGTTAAAACTTACATACCGAAAATTCATTATGTTCAAATTACGGATTTAAAGAAACAAGAGCTACAGATAAATGACGGACAGTAAAAGAAGGATAAGACAAAGGAGTCCCAACAGCGTTCTGCTCAAGGTTTCCTAAATCGTCCATAAAATGTTGACGATAAAAATGGTCAGGTCCGTCAGGAGTATGCATACCTGTTTGTCGATTTTTCCAGTTATATCTGAAACTTTAATAAGTGCTCGTGGTGGCTTTCAACTTTCAAGCTTGCGCTTATTTACCCTGAATAGATATAATTCCAGGAAAATTAAGTTTGCGAGAATCACACACGTGAGAATCTTATACAGTTCCCTTTGAAACATTTGTAAAATCACTTAACATGAATTTGTAGTGTAAAAACACATGCATCTTATTTTAAAAATCTGCTTATTTACGTTGCCAAGCTCTGTACATCGAAAGTGGTGCAATTTTACGGTTACAAATCACAATAATGTGGCTAAAAAATCAAATACTTACGGAGAAGCAGGAGGGGAGGGGGGTTGATTGACGGTTCATGTATTTGATCAATTTTTAAAATCATATTAATTGACGTCTAGTATACCAAACATTAAGTAAATCAAGTTTATTTCTCTTTTGCAAAAACATGTAATTATCAAGCCCGTGTAATTATCAAGGTCTCCTACATATCATTCCATTTTTTGTGATTTTGTTTTCTTTAGCGGGTTACCAAGGAAACAACGCATGAATTATTATCAAGTTAGATTTTTTATGCTACAGTGTATAGACCAAATAAACCGATTTAGAAAACCCTTTCATACAAATGTAATAGAACACCTGGGAGGCGGCAGATCAAGTTCTCATCTCAGCATACATGATATCCCTTCCACATTTTTTCGATCACGAGTACACATCGTCCGGAGAAAGTTTCTAAACTAAAAAGGATGGTTTGTGGGCTTTTTAAATTGTTAAAGAACAGGGGAGTTGGGAACAAATAGAAAGAAACTTTCTCAGGACGCTGTATATCGGACGTCATCACGAACCAGTACTGATGATGGACACAATCACCAAGGCAACATTGCAACAGTATTTTCAAACACAAGACACCCACGTACAGTGCATAGTGGTTTATAAAAACGCCTGTTACTTTCCTAAGAGAATCAGTTCAACAAGTAGCAAGTTCCCAACTTGCTTTAAAAAAGGGCATTGGCCTTCAAGAATCCATCTAATAGCAAAATGGAACAGAAACCATGTATTTGACTTTGTTCTTAAACAAATAACATACCAAATATGACGATGAAATTCGTTGTAACCCTGTTTTTTATTTGGGTGGGTTGCTCGCCTGGTGTTCACGGAGCAAGAGTTAACGAGGATTCCGTAATGCGCGGAATGAATTTCAAAGTGTATGCCTATGAGGTAATACAAAATATAAGTAATACATAATGCTATGTATTCAGTATATGATAAAATAAATAAAATCGTTATGAAGTACCCACCTGGAATGTCAATTGTGAGGAATTTGCCAGATGGCAACGTTTCTTACAAGGGCTCTATTATTGATTTCATCAACTACTTTGTGGACCACTTTCAATTAAGGTGTATAACACAATTAAAATACATTATAATCAAAACACTTAAATAATAATTGATTTAAGTCTGGAGTACGTTCAAGAAAATGCATCCGAGGTGAAAGCGCATGGGCAAGCATTTCCAGCCGTTCAAGCCCTTGTAAATAAGGTAATGACTTAAACTACTTAGGTTAATGATACTATGGTATTTGATACTTATATTGCGTAGGAAGTGGATTTTTGCTCTTTTCCTATGCTGACGGTAACCCTTGATCGATGGCAGATCATGGATTTCACTTCGTTAGTGTTTCAAGAAGCTTTCCAACTTTTAGTACCATGGCCAGAAGAGGAAAGCCGGTTGACTGCAGTTATTCGTCCCTTTAACATAACGGTCTTCATATGAATAAGCTTTGATATATATAGAAAAACATTTCTAACTTTTTTTGCCATCTATATCAGACTTGGATATTCATTTTTGCTACCAGTTTCCTTTTGGTGGGATTTTTGGCCAGTTTACCTTTCATCTATCGATATTGGAATAAAAGAGAAGTAGCTGACAATACGACACACCGCACTGATTTATCTTTCAGAATTTTCGGAAATGCGATCATGTATGTCGTTGCCATTTATACTCAACACGGTAATTATATAAGACTTTGGTGAAGCTTTATACATACCGCATATGTATGTAATTATTTACAAAAAGGAGCTGATCCCAGACAAATTGGAATTACGAGCCGTTTCATTCTACGTTTAATGCTCGCTCTATGGCTTTTGATGACGGTTGTGCTTTCTAATTTGTACATGGGCACTGTCACCTCTTATTTGACTGTGAACAAGCTTAAGCCCATTCCCAATTCTCTGGAAGAATTGACTGCTGATTATGATGATAATCCTCGGGAATGCCTTTTGACTATGGGAAGGAACCATCCAGTTCGGGAAATGCTCTCGGTAATAACAAGCATTTTTTTTAGCTCCAATAATATTTAAAATTCTATCAAATACGGTGTACTGTATTATTATTATAGAACTCTACCAAAGCAGCATACCAAAAGATAGTTGAATGGACGGCTGAAAATCCTGAATTCTCAACAAATGTATTTAGTGAAATTTCCGCTAACATAATCAAACATCACTGTTCTCAAATTGGGGTATCTATACAAATTTTAAAAGATATTTGAGCATAAAGTATGGTTGGCTGATGTTTTTTTCTTGTTTTTTTTTAAAGATTAAATACACACACTCTCTTTTGATCAGTAGAGATTACAAAGCTAATCAGGGAATGTGCCGAATGACCACATCGAGACCACTGACTGATTTAACTTTTTCGCATTCATTTCAACTGCAGAAAGATAGCCCTTACACGCCAATCATCAACCAATAGTAATTTTTCAAAGAAATTCTTATAAAATCATTGATTTAAGAGGTGAATGTTTTGTTTTCATAGTGTTTTGCAAGCACACAGTATGGGTCTCATTAAATACTGGATACAGGTGAGTCAAAATGGAGCCGTAAACAAGTGCAAGATCAAAGATAATCAAGAAAATGCAGGAAAAGTGAGACCCATCAAACTTATTGAATTATCAAGCGCTTTTCTGGTCTTGGGTGTTGGGCTAGCTTTGAGTATCCTGGCTTTCTTGGCAGAACGTTGCGTTGCCTATTGGAGCATCTTCTCTAAATAAATCTTACAACAACACAAAAATGTAGTGATTTGAAAAATAAGTAGTATGTTAGTGTATTTCACTTTTTTCAATATGTTATGTTATTGGTGTAATGTTAATATGGACGTATAAACTGTTATAACGATTACAATTCACTGCTTTCAGCCTTGTTTAAAATATTGCACGAAATTTGTGTCTCTCGACAAACTTAATTGGGAAACAGTAAAACTTCATTAACCAATCATTTATTATGTAACTACTTCACAAAGGGATATTTGAATCTGAACTAATACACGGAAATACACGAAAATAGAAAAGGACTAATTTCACGTTCACTAAGCTCAATTTAAGTTGTAACCCCTCAGTGTGAAGAAGGATTTACATTTAGACCATTACAAATACTAAAAACTGCAACATATTATTGTGGTAATGTTTAATTAGTTGCGTAGCCTATAATAGTTCATTTACACCACGATTTCATGGGAAAATTTCCAAGATAGACATTTTGAAAAGGTACAAGTGAAATGGCTTGGTTCTTTTATATGTGCTAAATTACGGCTTACATAAAATAAAGTTTAAATATTGTCTTTAAAAAATGCTACAATACAAATTTTTCTTGTCTACCTCCTCGAGATTTTTATAGTACAGAGATTGAGAATCAAACTTCATTTGGAAAGTTTCGAGTACGAGATGTCGTCAGATGTACCCAAATGACAAAAATTCCTCCGAAACCTTTCCTTTAAATTCTCACGTTTCCCCAAATGTGCCCAGGATTGTAGGAGCGTCCCCAAACGACTGTAGACACAGTTTTGAATTTGTTTGGCCAAGTCAAGACTTGGCTATTGAGTGTCATTTTCCCCATTTTTTTCGTTCCAAAAGAAACATTATTTTGCATTATTTTATTTTATTCGGGGAAAATTTTAATAAATTAAAATTTACCTTGTATTTTACGGTCTTTCTATTACCGCTCGAATGGTGGTCGTTGTACTTCTCCTGAATCGTCCCTACTACATCTATTTTGAAATGTAACAGTGCTGTGCTATGGTTAGTCTCGGGTGTGCACAACTGCACCTGCACAGAGAGGAGGTCGTGGCTCTCGTGTCCTCTCTTTCCCAATAAAATAATTCCTCTCGACTTTCTCAACGGAAAGTGGAAGAATAATACACGTTTTCTTGTCTGGTCTTCTTTGGGGTTCTCAAAGAAATTTTTATCGCGATATTCTTGATCGCCTAAGGAATTTTTGCCTGGGTGAAGTTAGCCGACGAATGCATCACGAGTGAGTGAAGCTTGACCATTGACAACACGGCAGTCCTCCATGAGCCCAAAAAATGTATGCAGTACGAATACAAAGGCAAATCTCATAGCGCAACCCGGATCCGTAGACTTTTTGGAAATACTACTTAGGATCAAACTTTATTGGCCCTATTACCCTGTAGACAGCCATATACATCGAAACGAAGATAATAATGCCAACTGGCGCGTTCTTAAACGCTTCGCCTAGTCAAGCTAATGAGTATTTAACATTTTTTATAAAAATTTATTGCGATAACATTTGATAACAACATCAGGGGTCCAGTTGATTCACCAATAGAATTTGCGCTAAAAGTAATATAAATATGTAAGGTAATTTGCGAAAAGTTTGACACTCATTCCAATATCTATGCTCCAAGTGCAGCAAACACTGTCAATATTGTTCTTTCAAGTAGAAGTAGCGCCCAGAGAAAGTACTGCGGTGTTGAATTTCTTGGACGACGAACTAGGAGCATGTTCCAATTAAGAAATAACAAAATTAAATAAATGACGTCCGAATTGTTTTCCAGATTTTAGGATAATATTTTTTATAGTAACTTGAACCTTGAAGCTTTATTTATAGGATATCAAATTTACTTGTGCTGCTAGGTATGTACCGATGTACGTTCAAGCCGAAAATTCCGTGTACGTAATTTATGCACGCTCCCACGTGAGAATCTTACAGGTGCCGTTTAAATATTTGTAAAGGAACTCTGTTTGAATTCAACTTGATATTTTACTGAGCTGGTCCCTGACAGTCTTCCACTTTATCGGGTGTTGGCTGATGGGACATTCAACACCTATCACATGTTTTCTGCCATGAACAAGCATCATCGGTCCTAGTTCGTTTCCGAAACAGCAATAACGCATGGCAAACATGTATGAGATACCATCATAGTGGGTTGTAAATAAGCTTATACGACTGCAATTCTAAAATCAGCAAATCACAACTGAGCTTGATGATATTAGGCAAGCTTCTTGACTTCTAGAATTGTCAAAAGATAACGGATTCACTACCACCTATTTAGCAAGAAGGCTACGAAAAAAGTAACTTTATTAATTAATTACGTCAAAATTTGTAAGGCATCTTGTAAAAAAAAATTAAGTAAATGAACGACGTTGAATGAAGTTCGTTTAGTATTTAATTATTTAACTTAGTATTATTTTAGTACAGCAGGCTTGCCATCACGGGATAGTAATAGTGGGTATTACGCTAGGAACTAACAGCTCGGGCTTAGGTATAACTTTGCACTGCGCAATTATTCATTTCAATGTGAAAACCCTTGCATAAGGAATCAGTCTAATAGGAAGAATAACAATGCTATATGTATTTGGGATGCTCATCTTTTTTATATACATTCTAACTTATACCATTATTTTTTTATGCAGCAAACTTCGTGTCGTTAATGTCAAAAGAACGAAGATGCATTTCGTCGCTCTGTTTTTGATCTGGGTACACTGCACACTTGTTGCTCACGGGGCAAAACTCAAGAGAGAGGACATGCATGGAATCAACTTCAAAGTTTATGCTTATGAGGTGGTATATTATTTTTTATGTATGTGTACCATATTTACTTCGAATTTTCAAAAATAATACAATCGTTATGAAGTATCCTCCTGGAATGTCGATTGTGAAGAATTCACCAGATGGAAACGTCTCCTACAAGGGCTCTGCTATTGATTTTATCAACTACTTTGCGGACCATCTTAAATTAAGGTTCATAATCATATTAAATATACTTTATAATCTCAAATCTTAAATAATAATTTATGGAAGCGTGGAGTACGTCCAAGAGAACGCATCCGAGGTGAAAACGAAAGGGCAAGTATTTCCAGCAGTTCAAGCGCTGGTAAATAAGGTAAGCTTAACTATACCGTACTTAAAATCGTTGCATACATTATTTATATTAATGTACCCAATCAATAATGATTGTATATACATTTTAAAAAACTAGACATAATATTTAGTGCGGTTGCATAGGAAGTGGATTTTTGCACTCTTCCAATGGTGACGATAACCATTGATCGATGGGCCATTATGGATTTCACTGCGATGGTGTTGCAAGACGCTTTCCAACTTTTAGTACCTTGGCCGGAGGAGGAAAGCCGATTGACAGCAGTTATTCGTCCTTTTCATTTAACGGTCTCAATAATAAGCATGGATTTGTTAGAGCTGATTTTCTATAATCTTATAAAAATTTTAAATAGACCTGGATATCCATTTTTGGCACTAGTCTTCTTCTCGTAGGATTTCTGGCCGGTTTACCTTTTATCTATCGATATTGGAATCAAAGAGTAGTAGCTGATGACAATACGACACACCGAGCTGATTTATCTTTCAGAATTTTCGGGAATGCGATCATGTATTCTGTAGCCATTTTTACTCAACACGGTAATTGTATAAGGCTTAGAAGGTGTAGCTCTATATATGCCGTATATGATTATAATCATTTATACAAAAAGGAGCTAATCCGAGTCAAATTGGAATTACAAACCGTTTCAGTCTACGTTGCATGCTCGCTCTATGGCTCTTGATGACAGTTGTCCTTTCTAACTTGTACACGGGCACTGTCACCTCTTATCTGACTGTGAACAAGATTAAGCCGATCCCAAATTCGTTGGAAGAATTGACTGCTAATCTCGATAAACATCCTCAGAAATGCCTTTTAACCATGGGCAAGGACCACCCAGTGCGGAAAATGCTCTCGGTAAAAAGCATATGTCCAGCTTAAATAGTATAATAAAGTTAATAATAATACTATATCATATTATTATAGAATTCTACCAAAGCAGCACAACAAAAGATAGCTGAATGGACGGATCAACATCCTGAATTCTCGACCAATGTATTCAGTGAAATTGCTGATAACATCATCAAACATCATTGTTCTCAAATTGGGGTAATAGTTAGCTTTGATATAGGCCTAATGTATGGTTTTAATATATTTTTGCTTGTTATAGATTAAAGAGACACACACTCTTTTGATCAGTAGAGATCACAAAGCAAATAAGGGAATTTGTCGAATGACCACATCGAGACCACTGACTGATTTAACTTTTTCGTATTCATTTCACCTGCAGAAAGATAGCCCTTACACGTCAGTCATCAGTCAATAGTAAGTTTTCGATTAAATAATTATAAAATCATTGATTTAAGAAGACGAAGTTGTGTTTTTTATTAGTCTTTAGCAAACCCAAAGTATGGGCCTCGGCAAATACTGGATACAGTTGAGTCAAAATGGAGCCGTAAACAAGTGCAAGATCAAAGATAATCAAGAAAATGCAGGAAGAGTGAGACCCATCAAACTAATTGAATTATCAAGCGCTTTTCTGGTCTTGGGTGTTGTACTATCTTTGAGTGTCCTGGCTTTCTTGGCAGAACGTTGCGTTGCTTATTGGAGCATCCTCTCTAAATAATTTTGATAAGAACACACAGATGCATTGATTTGAAAAATAAGTAGTATCTAGGTGTATTTCATTTTCTTTTCAATAATACGTTGTTAGTATAATGTTATTATGCACGCATAAACTTTTATAACGATTACAATTCACTGCTTTCAGTCTCATTAAAAATATTAATTGTTTAAAATATTTGAATTTTAGAAATTAATACACGGAAATACACGAAAATAGAAAACTACGCTTCATAAACTAGGTTCACGTTCACAAAGCTCAAGTTAAGTTGTAACCCCTCGGAAGGATTTACATTTAGACCATTACAAATAGTAAAAATTTCAATATATTATTGTTGCAATGTGTAATTAGCTGCGTAGCCTATAATAATCCATTTCCGACGCGATTTGTTGGACATTTTCCCAAGATGGACCTTATATGCTATATTATATCACGTTTAGTTGTGTTACTATGTGCATGCACGAGACAAACATTTGCAATAGGCATGGCTCTGACTATCACAGCAATGAACGATGACAATATCATACTGTTTTCATAAAAAATCATCGATCGATGGAATTTTTTTTATCGATATTTTTTATGAAATTCTATTGTTCTTCTCCATCTGTAGAAAGTCTTTTTCCTCTTGGAGGCAGAGTTCTTTTGACACTTAAAAGTAGTCTTGATTCTGTCTATTTGAAATTTTGGCATTTTTAGAACCTAAAAAGGCATAAGCCCGCAAATATCGCTTAAAGAGGCTTATTTTAAGTCAACATTGCTTTGAATTATAATAAAAGTAGCGAAAATCTATTTCTAAATCTATCGCCCATAACTATTTTGTCCAATATTTCCGCGATTCTCGAAAGATGAAAATTTGACTCGCTATCACTATCATCATTGCAAATGCTAGAATTGAGTATCAATGCATAGCCCTGGTAATATATGTCGTAAATGTATTCGTGGGTTCTTACGGATCATACTATTATACTCTTTATTCGATTATAATATTTATTTTAATATATAATTATTTTATAATGAAGGAACGAATGCTTTAAAATGAGATCAAAACGAAACCCTCAACGTTTTGCTCAAATTTCCTTATAACTCGTCCAATAAGCCTAAATACTGAAGAAAAAATTTACAGGATATACCACTTTGTCAATATTTAATGGTATCTGAAAATTTAACAAAGGCTCGTGGCGGCTTTCACGGCTGTGCTTATTTGCGCTTAACACATCTCACTCCAAGTAAATTAAGATTTCAGGAACTAGATATTGTACGTGAGAATCTTACAGGTGCCGGTGAAATATTTGTAAAGGCACTCTGCTTGAATTTAACTTGACATTTTACTGAGCTGGACCCTGACAGTCTTTCACATTACCGGGTGTTAGGTTAGCTGATGGGACATTCAACACCTTTTCAATGTTTTCTGCCATGAACAAGCATCATCGGTCCGAGTCAGTTGCCGAGACAACAATAACGCATGACAAACATATATGAGACTTACGTATACCATCATAGTGGGTTATAAATAAGCTCATACGACTGCACTTCTAAAATCATTTTAGCACAACCGAACTTGATGATATGAGGCAAGCTTCTAAACTTATAGAATTTTCAAAAGATATTAGCTACTGGCTATACTGCCAGCTATTAAGCAAGAAGGCTACGAAAAAGTAAGTTTATTAATGAATTACTTAAGAAGGTGTAAAACATCCATCTTCTAAAAAATGTTTTGCTTTTTACGTATCCTCAACACATCCTATTTACGTATCATCTGAAGTGTTCCAGTTTCACGTTTTTGTAAAATCTCGCCGCGCCTTGTGTCATTGTGTGGTTCAAAAATATAATGTATACTTGAAGAGAAGAGGGGGGGGGGGGATAGTTTGATGGTTCGTGTACTTTAATCAATAACTTAAAGTAACTTAATTGAAGCCTAGCCTACAAAACATAGTTGGAGTTCGATATTAAATGAATTTTGTAGTATTATTTATTATTATTATTTTTTAGTAGTATTAGTTTGTGTGTGTTCATTTTATTTTATGTACATTTTAAGCTAATGCAATGAATTAATTTTTTTTATATACATTATACTTTGTGCCGTCAGCGTCAAGGTATGAAGATGCATTTCGTTACTCTGTTTTTGATCTGGGTACGTTGCACACTTGTTGTTCACGGGACAAAACTCAAGGGGGAGGAAATGCATGGAATCATCTTTAAAGTGTATGCTTATGAGGTATAATATTTTTCATGCATGTATACTATACTCACTGATGATTTTTCAAAAATACAATCATTATAAAGTATCCTCCTGGAATGTGGATTGTGAAGAATTCGCCGGATGGAAACGTCTCTTACAAGGGCTCTGCTATTGATTTTATTAACTACTTTGCGGACCATCTTAAATTAAGGTTTCTAATCAAATTAAATCAACATTATAATCTTTACGCTTAAAAATTATTTATGGAAGCCTGGAGTACGTCCAAGAGAATTCATCCGAGGTGAAAAAGAAAGGGCAAATATTTTCAGCAGTTCAAGCACTTATAAACAAGGTGACTATGTATCGAAACCATGATGCATGTATAATATAATATATAATGATACTGATATTTGATACTAATTGTATTTTTTTTTAAAATAAATTATTGATTGATTGTTTAGGAAGTAGATTTTTGTTCATTTCCTATCGGATCTGCAACCATTGATCGATGGGCGATCATGGATTTCACTTCACTAGTGATGCAAGAAGCTTACCAACTTTTAGTACCTTGGCCGGAGGAGGAAAGCCGATTGACTGCAGTTATTCGTCCTTTTCATTTAACGGTCTAATAACTTTGAATTTGTTAGAGTTTTTTAGTCTAATTTTATAAAAGTTTAAAACAGACATGGATATCGATTTTTGGCACTAGTCTTCTTTTGGTAGGATTTTTTACCGGTTTACCTTTCATCTATCGATATTGGAATGAAAGAGAAGTAGTTGATGAAAGCACGACACATCGCGCTGATTTATCTTTAAAAATTTTCGGAAATGCGATCATGTATGCTGTTGCCATTTTTACTCAACACGGTAATTACATAAGAATTTGGTGTAGTTTTATGATGTGTACCGTAAATATGATTATATTTATTTACAAAAAAAGGAGCTAATCCGAGTCAAATTGGAATTACAAACCGTTTCATTCTACGTTTGATGCTCGCTCTATGGCTTTTGATGACGGTTGTGCTTTCTAATTTGTACATGGGCACTGTCACCTCTTATCTGACCGTGAACAAGCTTAAACCAATTCCAAATTCTCTGGAAGAATTGACTGCTGAATTTGATGAAAATCCTTGGGAATGCCTTTTGACCATGAGCAAGGAACACCCAGTACGGAAAATGCTTTCGGTAATAGCAAGCATTTATCCAGCACCAATAATGTAATAAAGTTGAATGAAATAACCTGTAATGTATTATTGTAGAACTCTACCAAAGCAGCACAACAAAAAATAATTGACTGGACGGCTCAACATCCTGAATTTTCGACCAATGTGTTTAATGAAATCGCTGATAACATCATCAAACATCACTGCTCTCAAATTGGAGTAATAATATTAATTTTAAAGGTTATTTCAATATAACGTATAATTTTCTAGCACTTTTTTGTTGGTTAAAGATTAAAGATACACACACTCTTTTGATCAGTAGAGATTATAAAGCAAATAAGGGGATTTGCCGAATGACCACATCGAAACCGCTAACTGATTTAGCTTTTTCGTATTCATTTCAACTGAAGAAAGATAGCCCTTACACGTCAATCGTCAGCCAATAGTAAGTTTTCGATTAAATTATCATAAAACCATTGATGGAAGAGGATGATATTATTGTTTATAGTGTTTTGCAAGCCCACAGTATGGGTCTCATCAAATATTGGATACAGATGAGTCAAAATGGAGTCTTGAACAAGTGCAAGATCAAAGATAATCAAGAAAATGCAGGAAAAGTGAGACCCATCAAACTAATTGAATTATCAAGCGCTTTTCTGGTCTTGGGTGTTGGGCTAACTTTAGGTGGCTTGGCATTCTTGGCAGAACGTTGCTTCGCTTATTGTCGCACCATCTCTAAATAATTACAATTAAAAAATGTTCTTTCTTACAATATAATTCACTTCAGCCTTGTTCAAAATATATCATCCATTTTATGTCTCTCAACAGGCTGTGGGAAACCGTGATCGATCATTAATAATCATTTTAAAAAAATTATAACCATTTCACAAAATTATATTTGATTTTCAATCAATACACGGAAATACTCAAAAAGTAAAACCGACAACTAAACTAGTTTCACGTAACTGTACTCAAAATTAAACCCCTCAGTGTGAAAAAGGAATTATATTGAGACCGCATTAACCACTTTTGAAGATTTTTAGAAGTTTATAAGGTAATGTGATATTATAATGATTATTTTAAATCTACTGTGTGACCCATCGAGGGGTCGGACACTGTGATTTGCGGATTAGAAATCAAGAAAATCCTCAAAAATAAAAAAAATCCATGAAAATAAAAAAAATCTCGAAAATCCGTGAAAATCAAGAAAATCCGTGAAAATCAAGAAAATCAATGAAAATCCATGAAAATCAAGAAAATCACTAAAAATCAAGAAAAAATACGGTGGAAATAAAAGGTAAGTCTCTTGATGGAATCAGCTGTGGCCACCTGGTGATAAATGGGAAAGTATCCAATGTAAACATTTGTGTTTTAGTGCTTCAGCAAGAGTGAGAAAATTTCAATAAATGTGAATGGTGATAAGTTATACGAGCTTTTTTCGCAACACGGTGTTTGCTTCCCAAATCACATTCAGAACATTTTGGTCAAGCTAGGATATACTTGCATCCAGTCGTTTGCACACCTTCAAGATGAAGAATTCAAGGAAATTGAGCTAACTGTCAAAACTACATTTGCTAGTCAATTTGAAAATATTGATCCGAATAACAATGAAAACAACACCTTGGATGTCACAAAAACCAGTAACGAGGATCGTGTGGCTCTCTTTGGGCCCATATTTGCTACGAGACCAGCAGAATTTGTTATGTTTGTTGGTGAAAAATCTGCTCTTCGTGCTGCTAGGGAACTCTGCAAGAGGTTTGTGAAGGAAGGCACTGTTAAGGCAGGCCATCTCGATCTTGTAAAAGGAACTACAAAGAGACATCAGCCGTCACCTCATTTGCCTCGATCCCGGCCGCGAACAACTGAAAATACACCTGAAGATGGAAACCTTGGTGGGACAGAGGAGGAAGAAACGGAAGCAGGGCAGACAGCAAACCCTCCTGTACGATACCTGAAGGATCAATTCCTCTTATGGCTGTCTAGGACCAAATCCAAGTTTGATGTTTCCCCCGAACAGTGTGAATTTGATGAAGAGGCATTACGAATCGTTTGTAAGAAATGCGAACCTCACTTCTCCAGCAAAATCAGCATCAACAAGAGCAACTGTTACGTTGTGGGCAACTTTACTCGCCATGTCAACCACGAACATAAAGGTACCTTTATAGCAAAAGCCCGCTAATTTTACAATTCATATTTTTTAGACAATAAATTCACATTTTTTATATTTGATAAGCAGTAAAGGAGGCCTCAAATTCGTCTACGGATCAAGAGAACACAACGAACGTTTCCCAAAAAGATGCTGCTCGATTGGGTGAGGGAACCAGTTCTTCAGGCAGTGGAGTAAACTCTTTGAATGGTACCCAAATTGTGGAAAATACACACTAGCATAAACAATCAGAACTAAATATTTTTCTCTAAAATTTATCACCTGAATCAGTGTTTCAAAGGGTTGTTAATAGTGGAAAGGTGAACTCTAGAAGAGATCCAAGGGGATATCGGCATTCTGATGAATCCATCAATCACTTTGCTATGACTATTCTTCTTCTTGGAGGATCAAGGAATTATGAGATCACTCATGCGAACTCAGGAGCTGGAATGCCTTCTGCCAAAACAGTCCGAAGGATGCTTGCCCAATTTGATCAATCAGCTGAAGAAGGAGCAGAAACGTACGACTGTTAAAAGATTACCTGGATAGCAACAACTATCCTTCTATTGCGGTTCTCTCAACGGATGCTACTCAGATCATTCCCAGGTAACCTAAAATTTAGTATCTGTTATATATTCAAATTTCATACGATTATTTTGATTATTTAGAGCGGGCTACGACACAAAAGCAAACACCATCACCGGCTTCAGCCTTCCGCGTGAACAAGATGGATATCCGTCATATTCATCCGCAATTGTCAAAACCGCCACTGATATATTCAACAAATTTCACACCTTGAAAAAGGCAAATCTGAAAATAGTAACTATGGTTCAATCGCTTTGTGACAGAAGTACGCCCATTCGTATTTGCTCATTCGCAAGTGACAGCCGCTATTTTTCCGAAGACGTTGAAGCCTCTCTCACAACTGCAGTCACGGAGATGGAAAAATTGGGTATTTTCACACTTGTCACTTCTGCAGACGGAGATTCTCGCGAGATGAAAGTAATGCGTCAGCGTTTACGACTTGGCGTTCCCTTGACAAAGCCGGGTAATTTATATTTATAACTTTTAAAAGGCGAGTTTAAATTTAAAATATATTTAACTATTATTTGAGTAGAAAAGGTTGACAAGCAGCTCGAGCGAGTCCAGTTAAAAAAGAAATATGATTGGTGGGCCGCCGATTACTTAAAATCGTGCATTCCAGTTCAGGATACGGTCCATTTGAAGGCCAAACTTCGTGTTAGATTTCTGAAAGTGGAGAAGCCATTAGTGCTAGGAAACTTTCTTGCATCGATGACCAATTTCCTCAACTTGATGACCACAGTTTCGAAAGATCAACACTTGATTAGAGAAGGAGATCTCAATCTTCAAGATAAAATGAATTACGACGGTGGTGCACGACTGAGTTCATCACATCTTGGGGATCTTTTGCGAGCACACGTCCCAGGTATGGCAAAAACGTTATTAGTATACTAATAAATAATTTTAGTATAAGTTTTCTAAGATAGGATCGAGTGGAACCATCTTTTATTGGAAATTGACACGCTACCTATGTAGTGGATTTCTTGATAAGAGTTTGGATCCAGAAGAAGGGCTTTATCGACTCTGGTTTGGGGTTTCAGCTCTTCGTTATTGGCGAAGATGGATCATGCAGCACAAGACCTACACGATTGCAAACAACTTTGTAACGCTAAATGCGTATCTATGCAATGAGATCAACGCTCACGCACTTGTCCTTGTTTACCTCAATCTTTCGGAAAGAAATTTGCCGGATCTTATGCTTCCCTGGATCTTATCTAGTCAAGCCTGCGAAATCTATTTCAAGTGTTTGCGGTAAGAGAAATATCGAGATTTATTTTAGCTCATTATTTTATAATTAAAAAATGCATTTAATTTTAAACCCTAGATCCCTAACTCCAACTGGTAGCACCATTTTAAATATGGACTCGCAAGAATTCGATGAAAGAGGTTCAAAAGCTGACGCCATTATGAGGCTTTCTGCAATGGGTGAAGATGTCGGCGTAATTTATCCAAGATACAAAGAGTTTAAAAACTCTCGCCTCGGTGGAGAAGATATTCGAACTGGACCTACTAAGCTTCCAACTTTGGATGAGATGGAAGCAATCATCTTGCGGGCACAACGAGACGCGGAATCAGATTTGAATAATTTAGGCAAGTTTTTAAAACAAACTATTAAAATAATCACATTTTAAAATGTTTTTTTCATATTTTTTTTTGCAAACACAGGTATTTCACTCAAAGAAAAGGATCGATTTCGATTCGATTCGAAGCTTGGTACCAGCCTTTTCAAAACTAGACCCAACAAGTGCTCAAGTAAAACACAAAGAACCCATCCTGATTATGATGAAGAGGATGATTGCGACCAATTGCTAACTGGTTCCGATGAAGAAGAAGACCCTGACATCTATTTTCCGAGCGAAATAGACTTTTTCAACTCACTAGTCGGAGCTAAATTAAAGGATTATTCTGAAAAGGTTTTATAATTTTTTTTTTTAATTTTTTTAAAAGAATGGAAACGAAAGCAGCAGAAGCAAAGGAGAAGTTCGAAATTGAGAATAGTCCTTATGTGTGTGTACCAAATCCAGATGGAGACGGTGTTCGTTATTTTAAGAAGAGTGCTGTAATTTGATTTTTGGAGCACGGTGTGAAGAAGTTGAGCAACGATAGATGTGTTCGTGTAGCTCAAACGGCTAGTTTTCAAGTGCGACAAAAACTGCGCGTCAATGAAATTGAATCTAAAAGTATTTTAAGATTGGGGGATTGGTGTGTGTTTTCAAAAGAAAATATCGATTTTGAAACTGAGCCATCAAAAAATTTTCTTGTTGGAAGAATTTTGAGCATGGGATTTTTGAAAGGATCAAAAAAGGATTTGAAAAAACCACTTAATGCATTCAATTTCGTCGACGACGCAAAAAATGTTGGGGTACTTTGTCTTTGGTATTCATTCGACCTGGCAGATGATCGAACAATTTCCGGGAAATTGAATGAAACTCGTGTACTAGTTTACGGGCTCCACCCTTGTTCAACTTATTTGTGCACTATACCTCCTCCTTTGTTTGATTGTGAATTGAGAGAAATGAGAATTTCCCCACCTGATGGAATTTTTGTTTTGAACGGTCTTATGACTGAATAAGGAATCGAGAAGATTCGTAATAAATGATTCCATCATGAGTATAATTATACCTTTTAGTGTATGATTAGAACTCTTTTTTTAAGCGTACATGAGTGATATGACTGAAAAATGAAAATATTAATATGAGGCTTCATCAATCATTTCTCATTTGAAAAATGAGTATTGCGGCGGTTAGAAATCGGTAAAAATCAAAGAAAATCCGTGAAAATCAAAGAAAGTCCGTGAAAATCAAGAAAATCACCAATAATCCTTGAAAATCAAGAAAATCTTTGAAAATCTGAAAATACTTAAAAATCAATATAATTCAAAAAAATCAAGAAAATCCGTGAAAATAACCGACGGATTTTTAGTGTCCAACCCCTCGTGACCCATAATGTTCCATTAGCACCGGTTTAATGGACAAATACGACAGTAGATAGGTATAAGAACGGAGATAAGAACGGAGGAACAGGTCTCATGTTCCTCGTCTGATGCTGCCATGGTCACTGAGGACGGATAATGTTTATGTTCATGACAATAAGGAAACATTTACAGGAAAGGCGTTAATACTTAATCGCTCCAGTGGCTATATAGCCTATACAATAGCTTTTTCATAGCACTATCACGTGCACTGGCTGTCAACTGTTAAAAGTATGATGATATAAATTCATGCTAATAATAAATGCTTTTGTAAATATTTCAACGGCATCTGTAAGATTCTCGCACGCTCATGATTCCCGAAAAAAACTTGTACTGTGTATGTTAACTTTTCAAGCTGAGGGCGTATACTGAGGACATGGCCGCCACTGGTATTTTTTAACGTTAAATATCATGGAAAATCGATTAGGATGTTTTTTTTTTTGCTTTTACGGTGGAAATAAACCTGAAGATATACTGAGGGGGGGGGGCTATATATTTCTAGTGTCAATTTCTAAGTATCAAGTTTATTTTATATGAATAACTATTGAAGTCTCCCGTTTCCCAATAACAAATAATTTGTATACGTCCCCCAGGCCCCTCATGTGTACCCATTTATATCTACCAAAAGAAAATCGATCAAAATAGAATGCTTATCGTTTTATTAATTATATTTTTTTACAAATCCCCCCCCCCCTCAGATGAAAAAAAACAAACAAAAAAATCTCAATATCCCTCTGTATGTTAGATAGGCCTATTGTATTTAATGAAAGAGGAAGAGAGGAAGAGATAACAACCGTAAATCATAAGCTAATACATATGTTTTCGGATTTTTTTTTTTTTCGAAAAAAATATACAAATTTCACGATTATCGTTTTTCAATCGGTTTTTCGCTTTTTACCGCAGCCCACAGGAGAAATTTATTAATTTCGTCAATTTGTAACCATTAAAATCTATTGTGCTCTATTCAGCCAAAAAAGTAAATACAATGAGTAGCCAATCATTAATTTAAAAAAAACATATTAAAATGAATCTTTGAAACACCTTGCAACAGAGTCTTTCGATCCACGAAGGGGACACTTGGGTTTGAACCAAGGACGTATCAATCTGCTGTCGAATGCTCTACCACTGAGCTATATCCCCAATGTAAGGGGGCTCAGTGGATAGATTATTTAATTTATTATTTTATAAAAACACACTAAAGTATAATACTGGAATCTTAAAACCTTTTCGGGAAGCAAATAAGATTGATAAAGCAATAGGCCTAATCATGTAATTATGTTTATAACTCTGCTGACATAGTGACAGATCAGAACTAAAGTCGTGCATCAATCTATAGTATGCGGATCTGATTTTCTGATAGTATGCAGATCAGATTTTTCAATTTAGTATATCATCAGAGCCCAACTTTGGTAACTGTTGCATGAGGAAAACTTACGCCTGTACCATTCAGTGGCCAGTCTTTATGCCAATTACCAAAGGAAATACAGAAATAAAAGAAGCTCAAGTGAGATGGCGTATTGTAATTGCTTTTGCCGTCTTCGTGTCATGAAAAATTTAGAAGATGACATTCGTTGAAAATCTATAAAATAATCGTTATTGTGGCACACTATATTTTCTTCTGTAATATGGAAAACCCACGCACACAAAACATACAGAATGATAAACACAAACAAAATGGGTCAATAGGTCATGTTAGTTTGTTTGATAATAGCATTTGAGCTGTTAAAAGTTATAGCGGTAGCGATTCGGTCATCGTATTATACAAGCAAAAAAAATTTTCATCGGCATCGGTCGCTAGCTGCTATCCTGAGACACGTTATTTGATATTGATGCCCAGAAGAGATTACTATAAATACATGAAAAGTTTTAAAGCTAGATTTTTTAAAGGTATTTAAATCAATTGTATTGCCCTCTCTTACAAACCGATAATAATCATTAGAAATGTCAGATGATGACACGCCAACCAGTCCACCAGCACCACTAACACTGAAGAAGTCAAATATATATATATATTGTTCCGGCGGAATAGCAGCCGAGTTATTTATTTGATTTCCCTCCCTTTAGTGCTCCCTGTCCTTCATTTGTTTCCTTTGTTTTGTATTCTCCCTCTTTGATGAGTTGCTGATTAGCCTTATTATTTCGTCTTGCTCAAGTTGCAACCAGAGTTGCGTGGGCAGAGCGACGCCTTCGAGTTTGGCATTCTTCTAGTTTGTGTTTCATTTCTTCCGGCCTTTTCAGCGATTTCAGTGCTTTTGGAAAGGTATTTGCATAATTCCCTTGTTGTGTCGATTCCCCAGCCCTTTCTGATAGTTTTTTATTTCTGTATAGCCTCAACTGCAGCACTAGCTAGCTGTCAGCGATTCGGCCTAGCTGTGTCACCTCTTACCTTGAGCACACCTGTGGTATATTTCAGCATATTCTCTCTTATATATTTACTTCTGGAGTCTTATATATTCTTGATTTGTACTCCTCAGGTTGTGTGTAGTAGCCTTCCATATTTCTTGTGGTACTTGTTGAGATACCGAGAGCAAGTTCTCTCCTACTGGTATATTACCTTACAAGTCTCTACGTGCTTCTATTTTCCTAATCTTTCTCTCATGTATAGGTACAATTAGTGTGCCCAGTGAGTGTGGTTGTACCCTCCTTTGATTGCCCGACGAGTTTGCCCAATTGTGTACACTCTGAAGGTATTACATCCCCACTTCTGTGCGCCTAGTCCTATTCTAATCATCTCTATTTTGTAACTGTAGGAATCATATAGTTACATCCACCTCTATCATCTTGAGAACAATAAAACAGAAGTTAATCGACCCTAAAATACAGTCTTATCATCCGCACAAACATTTTGGTCCGTCGAGCCGGATGATTGGACCCACACTTCAACTCTTCAGTCATGGGTCGAAATAAGAATAAGAAGAGAGATGAGCCACCCAGGGCTCCCAGCTCTAGCACTTCATTCCCCGATGTGGATGCAGCCCTTGCTCGTCTCGGCTCCCCTAGTGCGTTGCAGAGAAGGAAGCTTGACTCACTACGTCACAACGTGTAGGATGAAGTTGCCTCCATGTACGACCACATTAAACGTGGCTCGACACCAGTCCTCTTGAGAGGCCTACTCGGCCGAGCTACAGACGCCCTCGCTGCAGCTGATAAAGTAATTGCTGAGCTGATCGGTACAGTTGACGGAGACACCATGAAGGAGGAGCGACGGCAGCAGAGAGAGCTCTTTATCTTGGTAGAAGAAGCCAAGGCCGTAGTGGACCAGTACTTCCACCTCTGGCATGATGAAGCCGCGATCAGTGTCACTTCTCGCGCTCAGAGTCACCGTCAACAGCAGCAGCGCCTTCAACAATTGGACGTCCTTGAGCGACGGGCGGCAGAGACTCGGCATGCTGCTGATGCTGCCGCTGATGCTCTCAGAGATCTCCAACTCAGCCCAGCTCGGTCATACGCTACACGTTCTGTATGCTCAAGTTCCTGCGAAACAGAACGCTCTTCTTCATCCTATCAAGTTCCGCGACGGGTGAATTTGATGCAGAGGGATTCGGAGTCTCATCAGCGATCCCTCTACAAGGAAGAGCATTCATCTTACGGTCACCATAGACCCTCTTCAACTTATATGGAGAAAGTATCGGACTGGCAGCGCACGCAAGAAGAGGAAGAGCATCGGCACTACCAGTACCGGCCTTCATCAGTCATCGGGGTCCCAGTTGGGTCTCCTCCGGTCCATCGTCAACCTGGGCGACCCTCTTCTGCTCCGCCTGGATCCACGTAACATTTCGGCCCTCCTCTCAGCCACTCTTCATATCAAGAAGAACCTCGTCGTGACTGGCACGTCCCAACGAGCGCTCCAATCGTTGATCCTGAGCACAGCTATCATGTTCACGATCCTGCGAAGCCACCGTACTTCAAAGAGGAGTACTCACACCCGTCTCATCATGCAACAGGGACGCCGTCCTTCATGCCCGTCTTTCCATCGGCTTTCAGCCGTCCGCCGGCGCCACCGCTACACTATGGACCTGCTGTGGGCAGACACCCGCACCAAATGGATCCTTCTGCTGCTCCGTTTATACTAGCTGCTCCTCGGCCTCTACGTCCGTCTACTGTCGCTGCTATTCGCCTTGATCCCGCTCCAGATGAGTGGATCGATACCTACCTGGACGGCAGAGAAGACTCTTCTGGATGGTCGAGACGCATACGATCTTCCGTCCAATCTGAAATGGAAGAATTCAGCGGACGTGCGATGGATTGGTTCCGTTGGTCGGATCTATTCTTCGTGCTCGTCCATCAATCGGGCCTTACTACCGGAGAGAAGCTAGCAATTCTGCTTCGCAAGCTGAAAGGTGACGCCCGCGATCTGGACTATGGCCTCGGCGGAGGTGATGACGCCTACAAGGAAGCTCTTCGCCGCCTCAAGCAGGCCTACGGTCGCCGTGATGTCATGCGAGAAGCACACAAGCAAGCGTTGGACAAGCTTGACTTCAGTAAAGGGGACCCAGCTTCATTCAAGCGCTACGCCGAGAAGATTCGAACGCACCTCTTCGACCTCAACAGGCTCACCGGTGTTTGCACCGAAGATATCATTGGGAAGATCTGCCTAAAGCTTGAACCAGTCGACTGCATCGCCTGGACCAGTACTCATCGCCCAGAAGATCCTCTCTACTCTTTAAACCAATTTGGTTCCTGGTTGTGTGATCGTGCCTCCGGTTACCTCAATCCCATTACTCTCGCTGCTGCGCAGGATCGTGGCAACATTCAGAGGGGAAAACCTCGTCAGCAGCAGCAACAAGGACGAGCTCATAAAACCAGCAGTGAAGTAGAAAAGGAGAACGACGATCCCGTCGTCAGGGTACCAGCTAGAGTCCCGTCAGAGCACAAAGCTCCACCCAAGCGACCAGCCAACTTCTGCTTCAAGTGCGAGAAAGCCGGACATCTCCTTCCCGAGTGCAAATCTTTCAAGGAGATGAAGCAACTCGACCGCCTCGAGTTCGTCACTCGTCACCGGCTATGCTATCTATGCCTTCAGTCAGGTCACTCTACTAGAACCTGCGCCACTGGAAAAGGATGTGGGGACAAGGACTGCAAGTTCAAGCATCATCTTCTCCTCCATGACTCGAGTTCTTCAGCTGCTCCTACTTTTACTAAAGAAGTGAAAGGTTCTACTGCGTCGTGCTCTTTCAGCAAGTCGACCAAGAAAGTAGCAGTTGGCGTCCTCAACATTGATGCAGTTGCCACCGATGAGAGAATCATTGAGTCGAATCTCATGTACGACGAGTGCAGCGACATCACTTTGATACGAGAAGCTTTTCTCCGTCGACTTGGAGTTACTGGAAGCAAGTGTATGCTGAACATCAGTGGAGTTGGTGGCATCCAGTCTCGCTACCACTCTGAAGCAGTCATCATCACCATATTGGATCCTGACGGCAATAAAGTAGAGCTACGCGGATACTCCGTTCCGCACGTAGCCAACGCGGTTCCTTTTACGGATTGGAGTCAGCTGAAGCACAAGTGGAGTCATCTTTCTGATCTACCACTACGGGGGAGCGGAGGAACTATCGACATCTTACTGGGCTGTGACTACGCCAGGAAGATGGCTGCTTTAGAATCTCGAGTTGGTTCAGTCAACGAGCCAGTTGCGGCCCGTACCGACCTTGGATGGATCGCAAGAGGGGTCATCGGCATCGGTCATAAGAAGTCCGCCTCTCGCACTCATACTATCTTCAGTTCTATTCAGCCCTTCCCTGATTTGGATCACGACTTCCGTCTCTTCTGCAACACTGAATCTTTCGGTACTTAGTTTGCTGGTGACGGCCGCTCTATCGAGGACAATCGTGTCATCAAGTCAGTAGAGGAGAGCACGGAGAAGCTACCTGGTGGAGGATATCGTGTCCGGCTGGCCTGGAAGGAAGGAGAGCCCTCATTACCAGAGAATATGCAGCTAGCCGAGCATCGTCTACGCGGGCTTCACAAGCGGTTCGAGAAGGACCCAGAGTTTGAAGAAGAGTACCGGTCTACTATGCAAAAGTATTTTGAAAAAGGATACGCTCGGAAGTTGACGAAGGAGGAAGCTGCTACTGGCCCGTCCTTCTATCTCCCTCACCATGGCGTCTATAAAAAGACCATCTACGGATCTAAGAAGAAGAAGCTTCGCGTTGTATTCGACTCTGCCGCTCGGTACCGAGGGAAGTGCCTTAACGACGGTTTACTAGCCGGCCCCAAGTTGCAGAACCAACTGCCTGGAGTCTTGATCAAGTTTCGCCTAGGAAACGTCGCCTTCTCTTCTGACATTGAAGCTATGTTCTGTCAGATCCGCCTCTACCCCGAAGATGCTAAGCTACACCGTTTCTTGTGGCAAGAGAAGGGATCTAGTATCGTCGAAGTGTGCCAGATGGACCGCCTCACTTTTGGTGACTGCTGCTCTCCCTATATAGCCGTCGCTACTACGCATCGTACAGCTGATGATGCAGGAAAGGAGAAGCCGGAAGCAGCTGCAGCCATCCGAAACAACCTTTATGTTGATGATTATTTGGATTCCGCCCGGACGGTTACAGAAGCCGTTCAGCGTGCTAAGGACGTGAGAGAGATCCTTTCCTCCGGCGAATTTCATCTCCGTTCCTGGGTCTCCAACAGTCCCGAGTTCAATAGGATGATGACTACTGAGCACAACAGTCCAGACGGTACTCCAACTCCAAGCTGCCCACTAGGATCAGAGAGTGCGGAAGCCAAAGTCCTCGGTGTCTATTGGCGACCGGAAGAAGATGTCTTGACGTTCACTGTCGGAGCTATTGAGGATATCGCCTTTACTAGAGTTGGTCTAGTCAGCAAAGTGGCCGGCGTTTATGATCCCCTCGGTCTCGTCGCTCCTTTAGTCGTCAAAGCGAAGATAAAGATCCGTGAGCTGAGCATCCGTGGTCTACAATGGCATGATGACGTCACCGAAGAGGATCGCTCTTGGTGGAACTTGTGGTTCGACGCTCTCCGACGCCTTAGCAGCTTTAGCATCCCACGCTGTATCTTCCCAGATGAAGAAGACATCATCTCTTCGGAGCTCCACACATTTTCTGATGCTTCAGAAGAAGCTTTTGCTGCTTCTGTCTATCTACGTCATCTCTATTCAAACGGAAGGATTGAAATCCGTTTTGTTATCGGCAAGACCAAGCTGGCGCCTAAGAAGACCATCTCAGTGGCTAAACTCGAAATGAATGCTGCTCTTCTCGGTTCACGTCTTGCCACCTTTGCTGTGACAGCCATCGACCGACCTGGAATCCAAAAGAAGTATTGGACGGATAGCAGCTGCGTCCGCAACTGGGTTCGTGCCTCATCGTCCTATTACAAGCCCTTTGTCAGCCATCGAATCGGAGAAATTCAGACCCTCACTGACACTACTGAGTGGAGATTTGACCCTGGAAAGATGAACTGCAGCGACGCAGCAACCCGTTCGCTACTAGAACCTGATGAAGAGACTCCGTCCTCCTACAAGTACGGCCCGGATTTTCTTAAGCTCCAGGAAAAGGACTGGCCCAAAGACCTGCCCTGGATGACCGTTCCGGATGAGAGCCGTAGCGCCATCGTTCTTCACACTGCCAAGGAGTTTGACTGGACCACTGTTACTATTGATCCGACCCAGCTTACTAGCCTTACTCGACTCGAACCGGATTTTATCGCTCTTATCTTACAGTGCCAAGAAGAGTCATTCGCGGACGATATCATCCGCTTGAAGGATGGAAAACCGGTGCGATATTCATCCTCTCTTCTCTCGCTTACACCTCAAGTTGGTGCTGATGGATTATTACGTCTAGGAGGACGTATCGGAAAGGCCAGTTTGCCCTACGACAACCTTCATCCGGAATTGCTGCCGCCCAAGCACCCACTTACGAAGAAGATTATCATCGCCTTCCACCAGCATCTCCATCACGCCGGAACTGAATTTCTTCTCAGCCATATTCAACAGCACTTTTGGATCATCCGAGGCCGCGAAGCGGTGAAGAAGATTCGTCGTGAGTGCATCCAATGCCAGAAAGAAACAGCAAAGCCAGCTGTGCAGTTGATGGGGGAGCTACCGGTGGAACGTCTCGACTATTGCACCCCACCTTTCACCCATACAGCCGTCGATTATTTCGGGCCACTCGAAGTTGGCTACGGCCGGAACAAGACCATCAAGCGGTACGGAGCGCTTTTTACGTGCCTCGTTACTCGCGCTGTCTACTTGGATCTTTCTCAGTCCTTATCCACGGATGACTTTCTTTTGGTTCTTCGTCGGTTCATCAGCTGCCATCGTAAGCCAGTCACGATCCATTCGGATAATGGTACCAACTTTATCGGTGCTGAAAGAGAGCTTATCGAAGCCGTCCAGCAGTTGAACCAGTCAAAGGATCTTCAAGACTTTACTACGGAGAAAGGCATCAACTGGAAGTTTCAACCTCCTTCTGCGCCTCATTTCGGCGGTGCTCACGAGAGCTTGGTACGCTCGACAAAGAAGCGCTCTACCGCGCCCTGGAAGTAGAAGGGCTTCAAGGACGCCTGCCAACCGATGAGATCATGCGCACCGTCCTCTACGAGGTCGCGGGACTTTTGAATGCGCGTCCACTCACTTACGTCAGCAGCGACCCTGATGACTATCGCCCTCTTACTCCAAATGACTTTATGAATAAGCCATCTACCGCAGACGTTCCCATCGGGGACTTTGAAGGAGTCCACCCTCGTCAGGCGTATCGCTACACGCAGAGGTTCATCAACTTATTCTGGGATCTTTGGAAGACCCGCTATTTGCAGGCTCAAGCTACCAGAGCTAAGTGGCGCGGCCAGCAGCGCAACTTTGAAATTGGAGACGTCGTCCTGGTCATCGACCCCAATCTGAAGCGAGGAAAATGGGAGATGGGACGCGTGATCGAGACCTTTCCTGGCACTGACGGCCTGGTCCGGGTTGTACGCGTCAGCACCGACCGCGGCGACTACCTTCGACCTATTCACCGACTCTGCCTGCTGCACCCGAAGGAAGAGCCCGAGCGCCCTGTCCCGGTCACTACGGCCTCGGGGGAGGATGTTCCGGCGGAATAGCAGCCGAGTTATTTATTTGATTTCCCTCCCTTTAGTGCTCCCTGTCCTTCATTTGTTTCCCTCTTTGATGAGTTGCTGATTAGCCCTATTATTTCGTCTTGCTCAAGTTGCAACCAGAGTTGCGTGGGCAGAGCGATTTCAGTGCTTTTGGAAAGGTATTTGCATAATTCCCTTGTTGTGTCGATTCCCCAGCCCTTTCTGATAGTTTTTTATTTCTGTATAGCCTCAACTGCAGCACTAGCTAGCTGTCAGCGATTCGGCCTAGCTGTGTCACCTCTTACCTTGAGCACACCTGTGGTATATTTCAGCATATTCTCTCTTATATATTTACTTCTGGAGTCTTATATATTCTTGATTTGTACTCCTCAGGTTGTGTGTAGTAGCCTTCCATATTTCTTGTGGTACTTGTTGAGATACCGAGAGCAAGTTCTCTCCTACTGGTATATTACCTTACAAGTCTCTACGTGCTTCTATTTTCCTAATCTTTCTCTCATGTATAGGTACAATTAGTGTGCCCAGTGAGTGTGGTTGTACCCTCCTTTGATTGCCCGACGAGTTTGCCCAATTGTGTACACTCTGAAGGTATTACATCCCCACTTCTGTGCGCCTAGTCCTATTCTAATCATCTCTATTTTGTAACTGTAGGAATCATATAGTTACATCCACCTCTATCATCTTGAGAACAATAAAACAGAAGTTAATCGACCCTAAAATACAGTCTTATCATCCGCACAAACATATATTCTTACACCTCAAGAGTCCGCAAAGCATTTGTATTGGTTCTTTGCTTCTATTATTTCCTTATTGACGATCAAGCGACTCAAACGTACCTTGTAGTCTGTAGATCTAGTAGAAGTATCATTTTTAATTTCAGCACATCAATAAGCAGCCTTATTATTTTTATTAGATCTAGCATGAGATTGCGCCTTTTCTGTAAAACTTCTTATTCATAGTCATTCAGATTGATAGATTTAATAGGTACTTTCCATTTTTTTTAAAATCTGATTTCCTATACCGCCTTTCCTTCAAACATGATTTTGTTAAATAATACTAAATGTGGATAATACAACATTGGATTATATGAAGACATCTTATAAACAAATTAATTAATACTGATTCTATAATAATGTTTTCTGAAAAGGTCATACGCACAATTCAAATATAAAAGCTGATTAAATGACCATTGCTCTTATATTTGAGTGCATGCATGCTGTAATTGCGTAGTTTCTCCCGATGTTATCATATTCATATAACTGTTATGTCCATTTAATAACTGTTACAGTGTTTAAACCTATAATATGTTTGAAAAGGGAATACAGAAGAGAACTCAAACGAAAAAATAGGTTAAGATTTGTAAAAATTAAATATTTGTCAATTTCTTTGACAAAACTTAACCTATTAATAGTTACAGCACGATATATAAAACGATAGGTACAGCCGGTCTGTAGGATGAACATGACACACTTTTTGAAACATTCCGCTTGGAGCGCTGGGGGTACCATTCAATGACGTTTGCTTGTTTACGCCATAAGAAGCTACAGCAAAATGTCGTGAAACTTTATGTTTTTGAATTTTAAATGCAAATTACTAATACGAGGATGGATATTTTGTCATTTTTGATTCATATTATTATTTCCTGCACGAAAACAAACTCATTTCTTTTATTGAAATAAAAATTTAGACAATTTTAGATGATAAATCCAAGCCGTCTCAGCACTGATACGTTGATTTCATTACTTTCCTCCTTTGTTTTTAATAGAAATCGTAGTTGGACAAGATTTTAATACGAAATCAAACAATGAACAAAGATTCCCTCATCAAAAAGATCATTTATTTCGGTAGACAATTAGTAGTAGATAAATTATCCATGATTTTTCAATGTTTACATAGAAAATGTCAACAACAATCATTACACTCAATACAAGGGCATTACATAATAACTTATATCAGCTTCGTTTTGTTTTTCATCTGATGAGTCTGGATTAATCTTTTTGCTGGAGCTTTTCTCTTATTGGACTCCACTTTCTGCATGATGTGTTCCGGGTAATCTAATATTATGAAATGTTATAACAGGAATTGAATCCTGAAAAATAAAAATGAAAATTGATTCACACCTGGGAACAAACTTGGAACAGAACCTATAGGAAGCTCCCATCTACATTTTGGATCAAACACAACTCTCCCGTCAATAAGTAGTTGCCGGTAGTTGCCTGCCAATTCCTCTTGGGTAAAATGAATGTGACAAACTTTAGAAGAGTCAGACATCTTCCTATCCTTTCTCTTAATGGCCTCTTCCCACTGTTTTCTGAGCTTTTTATCTTTTGGAACAGTGAAAAAGTGCCTCTTTTCTTCTTTGTAAGTACGTAGTCCAACAGTACATGTAGGAACAAAACATGTTGTTCTACAAGTCATACCAAATATATGGCTAAAAAGAATAGAAAACCTTAGAAATAGCTAAAAACAACTTTCTAAACAGGAATAATTACTTTTCTGCTCTTCCTTTTGAAAAATGTCACGTCAATTCCAATAACGAAACGAATAACAAGTAAAATACGTCATCACAACAAATCTTTTGTGTACTGGTTAATGGCGTTTGGGCGCGAAACTACTGCAAGTGTCATTGAATGGTACCCCCAGCGCTCCAAGTGGAATGTTTCAAAAAGTGTGTTGCCTTTCCGACCGTAGTCCCATAAGACCGGCTGTACCTATCGTTTTATATATCGTGGTTACAGTAATATACAAGCATACTGCTATATATTCTTCTAGAGTTAAGACAAGTTCTCCATCCCAAGATCTGACGATCCGGTTGTTTGCAGAGAGAATGGATGGAACAAAATAGGGATTACATTTACCTATAGCTACCTATAGCGCCCATTTTTTAATATAGCAGCTAAGCAGCTGAAAAGTTCTTGAACGATACCATGTTCAGGGTGTTGATTGAGGTTCAGGGCGTTGCAGGGAGTCTTATTGAACGCCTGATCATCGGGTTTCGTTATACTTTTAAGTCTTTAAATATGCATACGCCAAGTGCCATTAATAATAAGTAGCCATTATTAACAGCCACCGAATCCATTAAGAGGTTTCTTTGTTCTCTTTAAAGTAGATTAGTAGAGTAGCTTACCTTATTGCAAATGCGCATAATGCCGAATGAGGCGAGCTATTTTAAAACATTTTCGAAAGAAATTTATGTGTTTATAAAAAATGAAATATACATTATTTAAATGTGGGTCAATATGCAACGGCTCGTTGGTCTAGGGGTATGATTGTCGCTTAGGGTGCGAGAGGTCCCGGGTTCAAATCCCGGACGAGCCCTCGTAGGCAGTCATAGCAGTGTTGGTGCTGCTACTACTGTATCTTTTATCCTCGGCTGAAAATTTTATATACTGCAGGTACTGAAAATTACAGGATTTTTTTTACGCTGATGTTAATACGGCGTACTCTTTAAAATTTTTATTTCCAAGTGAAATTTGACTTCCAAATGAAGTCGATCCTTATTTAGAAAACTTTCATATTCCTTCATTTCAGTTTTTTTATAAATTAATTCGTCACTATTTATCAGTTTTTCCTCATTATATATTCGCAAGTATGTCTCTATCTAGTAGAATTAAAACTTAACATACATTTTACTCATACAAATTACTACTAATGCAACGTGCATATTTGTTCTGTATTTCATCGTAAGTTTGTATTACAGTTTTAAACGCAATCCCCCCCCCCCCCGTATTATTATATTTACATAGCTTTCAATAATTCAGCATGACAATTCCATTTTTAAACTTGAACATTTCAAATAGGAATGTATTAATACTGCTGACGAGTTACAGCATCAAAGCTTCTAAACGATCATCCCCGTCATTTTACTGGGCATACAAAGGGATAATGTAGCTGTGCATGATATATGATTTTCAGCTTTTCTCGAAATAGGTTCATTTCTAAATGATCTGCTTTTAAAAATTGAATTACAAGCATTTTTTGTGGTAGAAAATTTTTTTTCTTTAATTATATCTTATGCATTTGGAAAAATATGAAGAAAACGAAAAGGTTTTTAAAATTATATTTTAATCATAATAATAGTTTAAAAACTTCAAAATGGACATTATTTCCGAGTGCGAGTTTTGAGACACTTTTTTCTGCTATTATTTTTCGGTTATTGCAGCGAATGATATAGGACTGCGCAAAATAACCTTAAATATATGGGCATAAACTAAATGTTTTCTTCAATAAGAATAATGGCAAAGCACTGGTAATATTGTACCATATAGCAGCGTTGAAGTACAAGTTAAAGATTAAGCGATATTTTTTACCAATGGTTGTATGCAAATTACTATACATAGTTATTATGAATATAAATCTTGAATGGTATGATTCTACTTTGGAGTTTGGATAAATAAAACATACATCCTTAATTTCGAAATTTTTATAATACATTTTAAAGACATTTTGTAAAGTGTTCCAATTGATTCTTAGCGTTTAGTTTATCGACATTATTTTATTAATTATAACGTGTTTTGTAAATATGAAAATGACGTAGATTACATGGTCTGGACTACAGAAGTTGTTTTTTTCCATCGAGGTCCTGGTTCAATTCATTCTCAAAGAAAACGCAGTAAGTGTTTTTAATAAATGTTCTCTCAAAGTCATTTATTTAAAAAAATATTTGTTCTTTAGTTAAATGCAGGTGTTATATTTGCCAAAAAGAACGACGCTTTTAATACAAATTTGGGGTCATTGATGACAGATATTGAATAATTCTACAATGATCATTACTACTCGAAATTAAAGCCAATTCAGCAAATTGAAAGCTCTACGCTGATACATTGGTTTCATTTGGTGCCGGGTTCAGTTGAATTATTGCGATGACGACCACAAATACGGTAAAAACAATCGCAATCTATACTGAACCTATTTTTAAATATTTTTCTTTTAAAAAGCCAACTTCATTTTGGTTGAATTCGTTGAAGCGGAAGTTTGGGCACTTTTTTGCCATCTATCCTGTTCGGTTCCATTTTCAGAAGAAATAACTCAAACATGCAGAAAAGAGGATAGAATGTTTTTTTTTATTATTATTATTTAAAGAAGATTTTTTTTTAAATCGCCTTCGGTTTCTCTATATAAATCACGATAAATACTTATTTTCCAAAAGGGATAAAAAATTCAAAACAAAACAAAAATTAATTTAGTATTGTCACTGTGCAGTAAAAAAAACAGTGTCACATTTTAAGTTCCTTCCAGAGTTGGGAAAAGTTCTTTACACTATCTTATCTGATTCGATTCGTTTGCGGAAAGGGTCGAACAGAATAAGGATGGAATCTACATACAGCGTCCATGTTTTAATATCAGCAGTGGCCAACTCCTTTAAAGACATATTTAGAGCGGTGGCGAGTATTCTTATTGATCTCCTGATCGCGTTTGGCTTCTGTCATGCACACGTCAAGTGCTAAGCCATTATTCACAACAACCAAATCCATTAAAAGGCGTCGCTTTGTTTTCTTTAACTCGTCATGTTGGAAGAATGAGTGAGTAAACGTTGACTTCCTCTTTCATATGGTATATAGAAATATGTAAATTAAAGGCCCGGTAGAGTAGCTTACCTTATTATTTCATAAAGTGTATTCTTGAATGAGTACACCAATACCCATGCCATGAGTATATACAGCCAAAATCCTGCTGTATATTTAAAAAGTTTAATCAACCATAATGTAGCTACAGAATTAACTTTGTAACAACAGTAATTAGAAGATCGTTGCAACTGCGCGTAAAGCCAAATGAACTGACCAATATAAAATGTTTGAAATAATTTTTTTCCAAAAATTAATTAAAAATGAACTTACTTATGTATTAATATTTAATTCAAATCAATATATAAATTCAATGTCGATCATATTATAGTGGCTCGTTGGTCTAGTGGTATGATTCTCGCTTATGGTGCTGAGGTCCTGGGTTCAAATCCCGGACGAGCCCTAGAGAGTAAAAGTGACAGCATGCTATCTGACAGCAGTTACCAATACTCCTTTTGTTCTCAGGTGAAATACTGCAGGTACAGATTACAGTCATTTGTTTTACTCTGATAGTACGGCTTAATCTTTTACAATTTTTTTCCTAATATTTTTAATTAATGAATAATAGAATTTGACTCTTCTAGTTTATGAAACACTATTCGATTTCCCTTGACGTTTTAAACAAGCATTAGAAGTTGGTGACTTCTATCAATAAAAATCTGATCGGAAATCAATGGGGTCTCTAAAATTTTCCTTGTTTTTAACTCAAAAGTGAGTTCCGCAAAAATCTTGTAAATAAAATTAAGAAATCATTTTGGTACAACTTATTGAGATGCACATCAACATTTTAGCTCGCCCCCCTTCTATATAAGGGTTTGTAGAGATATGGAAACTGGTTTCACTTTCATCACAACTATAACTATTGATATTTTAATTCTTTATACCCTATTAAGAGCCATTGCCTCCAATAGTCCAGTATAGCACGTTATGTATGTGCGAGACTGTGAACTGTTAACAATATCAAGTTAAATTCGTGCTAATAATCAATGCTTTTACGAATATTTCAACGATACCTGTAAGATTGATGACTACTAATATGACAGTTAAATTTTGTAAAATTTAATATTGAAAAAATTTTATTCATTTACATTACTCCTTTTTTTATTTATTTAATTTATCCTACTTTTGAAAAAAAGAAAACGAACTTTTTTCAATCAATGACCATAGCAACACATCTCAAAATATCAGCTCATTTTTTTAATCCGTGCAATTCCAAATGCAAATTCTCGGTGCTGACGAAAGAAGGTCACGGATTTCCATAAGTAGGCAAATCGTCTTCTTAGCAACATCACATAAATTATATGTAGGTCAAAGTAGTTTATTTATAGCATATTTTTAAGATAAGATTTTAAGCACGCTGCTGCTGCGTCAGCCATGGAGCAAGAACCGGAGATAGACGGAGACGACCTAATCGCTGCTATCGACGAGCTTTTGGCCGCTGATTCCAGCCCGGCTCTACTGCCGAAGGAATCGGAATGCCAGACAGCATCAGCTGAAACAGGCGGCTCTACACAGGCAGCAACATCCATGGCCATGGCCACCATGGCCACTGTTGGTTCAGTGGTAAATGGAATGGAGAAAAGCGAGCCTATGGAGCCCTTTAAAGAGAATGAAGTTGAAGGAAGAGACAAGAAACTGGCTGACGATGAAGAGTTCGTCCTCGTGATGGCTATTCGGGAGGAGGAGGAACTTCAGCCATAGGTGAAAACAGGAGTCTTTTGGAGCAGCAAGATATGGGACTGTTTATGGCCTACAAAAACCCGCCTCCCATCCTACACCTCCCCTCCTTTTATCCAGAAATCCAATCCTACCCACCTAATAATTTCACAGTCCACTGGTCGGCGTTACGCCGTCTGTGGGTGTGACAAATTCCTATTGCATTGATTCAATTTGTTTTCTCTGTATGTTGTGTGCCTTGAGATAGAGGAAACTCTTGTCCCATTCTTTGAGTCGGCCCAAATAAACTTGTTAATACAAAAAAGCACGCTGCTATATCTGGAAATCAAAGTGTTTATTCAGCAATGTAACTCAAGACGAATTTGCCAATGCCCTTAATGCAAACTTGTTCTGGCTGGATTTAAAGGAAAGGTTTCAGTTCACATCTTGCTACTGATATCAACTGACCGCCTGTCTAATACGCAAATCATAATTATTATTCGTATAGTTATAACTTAGAAAAAAGGACTGAAAATCAAAGATGAAGAAATCGCGCGTCGCAGTGGTAAATTGGGCCTTAATTATATGACTTCGTTCATATAATGAACTTGCTAAAATTTTATAATTATCTTATGGCATCTAAGTATTGTATCTAAATATATTATAGGTAACTGGCATTAGCCATCGTAAAAGAGCTGTGTTCAAAATTTGATGGCGATGTCTACCTCACTTCTCGTGATGATGCTCTTGGAAAAGAAGCTTTAGCTCAACTTGAAACGTTCGGCCTACGTCCTAAATACCATCAACTTGACATCGACGACGAATCCAGCGTCTTAAAACTGAGAGACTACCTTAAATCTAACTATGGAGGACTGGATGTTTTAGTTAACAACGCAGGAATCGCCATTTGGCCTGATTCCCCTCTAAATGACCACGAAAAAGCGGTCAAAACTCTTTCAACAAACTTCTTCCACACCAAAAGAGTGTGTGACATTCTCTTCCCCATTTTGAAGGCTCACGCTAGAGTGGTGAACTTGTCGAGCTGCTCTGGTCATTTGTCGAGAATCACGAATCCGGAACTGAGATCCAAGTTCGCTTTTCCTCGTCTGACTTATGAAGAATTGGATAAATTGATGAAAGAATTGATGGAGTATATTATGCTTTTTCATACATTTTTCCATGTATGTAAATATAATCGCAAATTTAGGTCAATTTTAAAAAATGGAGACCATGCAGAAAAAGGCTGGCCAAATGTTCCTCTCAACGATTATTATACGGACCAAATACTAAAGCTTTAATGCTAGAAGCCTAGAATTCTTGAAGTATATATTACGATAGATGTGAAATATATTCTTTGTCCTTATTCTCTTCATTAGCTTTAAATAATATAAAACAGACCCAAAGGATTCGACGAGGAAGAAATTAACCAAATTGCCGCTTCTCCTGTGTTCTGCGCTTACGACGTATCGAAAATAGGTGTGTCTGCTCTGACACGCACCCAACAGCGTCATTTTGATCAAGATATCCGTCCGGGAATCATCGTCAATTCTGTTCACCCAGGTTACATAAGCACCTATATGACCAAACATCTTGGAGGACTCGCCGTTGAAGAAGGTTTTAAATACAATCATCTTATATTCTGAATTTTACATACATTTTTACAGTATACATTTTAACTAAGCTGTTTTAGGAGCTGTTGCTCCCGCATGGCTAGCGCTTCTACCAGAGAATGTTGAAGGACCTAAAGGAGCTTTCATCTGGAGAACTAAAGAAGAGGTTGACTGGGTGAATGGGCCTATGCCCGGTCCCTTCTAATATAGCAGCAGTTAAATTGCTTCAATGAAGTATTGCGATCATCAGCAATCGAATTAATAAGCTATAAAATAGCATTTAATACGAGAAGCTTTTTACAATATGAGTTGGGTTACCCATTTAGTATAAAGGGGGGTCGGTTTACCTTTGCTATGAGTATACGCAGTTTATTGCTATATGTATATGAAATACATAGTAGAGAAGTTAGAAACTGATAACAATTAGATATATGAATTTACTTATATGCATGTAAACCTTATGAGGAAAATGTCTAGTTGAAAGCGTAATAGGCCTTTTCAGCATAATAAACATTTAGAATCATGTAATATCGTCAAACGAGCGCAAGCCGAATGAGCCAACCAATTGAAAATTTTTGAAGAAATCATGCAATGCCTTAAAAAAACTAATTTAAATGAAATTACTTATGTATTATGTGATTCAAATTTCAAATCCATTGATTTAATTTCAATATGTGTCAAATTCTAACGGCTCGTTGCTATAGGGATAGGTAGGATTCTCGATTAGTGGGGTGCGAGAGTCGAGAGATACTGGGTTTGAAGATGTCAAATACTGCAGCTACCAATCAGGCAATTACAGTTAATTGTTTTGCGCTGAGTACGGCGTAATAATAACTAACTTATGAAAAAAATTTCAAAGGGTTTGATTTTATTTGAAAAAAGTATGATGATAAGTTTAGAGTTTGGCATGTGTTTGTTGAAGATAACATTGATTGCTTATGATAGATTTATACTCGGATTTATAATAGATTAGTTCTAGACGAGATCACGAGACTACGATGATTAACGTAAGCAAAAATGTAGTAATTAGGTCCATAATGTAAAATAACTTGCGCTTTTTATTTAAACAAAAAAGTTTGTGCAATGAGAAGCCAATCTTTTCATTTAAAATAATAATAAATTGAATCTATGAAACACCAAAGTCCAAGATTCAATAAGGGGGCACTTGGATTTGAACCGAAGACCTCACGACAGTCAGTCGAATGCTCTACCACTGAGCTATATCCCCAATAAAACAAGACTTAGTGGATAGAATTCTATTATTCTATTATTGTAAAAGCACACTAAAGTAGTAAAGTAAAAAAGTGTAATCTTAAACTTCTGTCATTAAAAACCGATTTTAAAACAGTGATAACCTGTTCCCATCATTCGAGCCATTAAAACATCCAAGCATTTAAAGATATAGATTAAATTCTCTAAAACTTTCAATGATTCTTCCTTTCTTCCTCTCTACCAACCAAGATATTCATTTCAGTGTCAGTTTTCCTTCCTTCCAATTAAAGATTCTTTTCATCACTTTTTTTTCTGCCATCATCAGGACAGGTTATTCCTCAGACCTCTTTTGAAAATTATTTAACCACTTGAAACGCTTCTTCGGGATTTAAATGAGACACTGCTTTACGTCTAAATTGAGATTAGCGAATGTGGCGTAACAAAGCAGATGTAATTCTCTTCTCCAGGAGAGACGTCTCTTTGAGGGAAAAGGACAGCTACTTTCCTTGTAAATGCTGTGATCAGAATTTGGGTGACAGTCGTGATTATGACGCAAAAACTCAATCCAACGTAACTTTTCCCAACATCCCTGAGATCGTCCGCTTGAACTCGATTTGGTTTAAAATTTGGTTTCTAAAGATGCTCCTTATTCGGGTGCCAATAATTCAAAAATATTCCTGAATGGTCGTAAGGATTGGTATAAATTGTATCGGCCATGATTCTATCTCTATCTGGAATGAATCTTTTAGTGATGATTCGAGACCTTTGTTTTGTATTATGACAACTTTCCAGACCGAAGAAAGCATGTGGATTGCCGTCGGCGATTTTCATACTTTCCCATGCTTTCTCACGGCGCTACCGTCTCCTACGAAATATTTTTTTCTGATAAATGGCTTAAGATATGAACATGATTTTTATTGGAAAAGAAAGACAGATGAATTTTCCACAAATTAGACACACAATTAATTATTGTTTTAACAGCGCGTGAGGGAGAAACATCGAGTCGAAGATACCTATTTTAACATGGGCTCTTAGGGGCGAAAAGTTTGTTTTCTGCCATATGACGTCACGGCAGCGAATTTCCTTTTGGAGGCCTACGCCACACCTCCGACTTTCATGGCTTATATCTCCGAAATATTTTTTTGTATACAGACATGTATACATATAATAATTTATAATTTGTTTTTCTCTATTTTTTTGTGTAGCTCATTCAACATCTGTGTTTTGATGCCGCTTCCCTATTTAGCTATGAATAACAAACCCGAAACGTAAATTTGTTGATTACTTTTATCACTTTATTTAAATAAACTTTTTAAAGAATTATTTTTCAAAGAGTTTTTGAATCTCAACAGCAGTTTTCCCTTTGGTTTCAGGCATTATTAATAAGCCAAATATTGCCCCTAAAAAGCAGAAACATCAGTAAAACCAAAAAGTTCCCTCATTAGTCATACTATTTTGCATATTAACGAACGTTTTGGTAACAATAAACATGGAAAGCCAGTTAGTAAAAGCGGTAATCGAGCTGCCTGTTCCGCGGAAGCGGTCCGGTAGGAACCTCGTTAGAGACCACCCAAGCCAAGGGCTGGATTCCGGCCGATAGAGAAGCCATGAAAATTATCAATGCGGTCAAGGGGAGCCAGCCCAAAGTGGCAGCCTTTGCAGGCTCAGTGTTCAGAAGGTAAAAGTAGCCACCGATCACGAAAACGGATAAAGATAACACGATTCCTGGTCCTATTAAAAGAGGTTTACGACCAAGACGCTCCACCAAAAACATCGTAGGGAATACCATCAAAAGCTATTTTTAAAAATTACAATAATTAGGTTTGTTTGAAGTCCGATGGTAATTAAAGAATAGGTTGGTTTCCACTTTGAGCAGCGTTGTCATTTAGGCTATTGAACCAGTTCTCTTTGTTATAGGGTTTAGTGCAACTGTAGGAATTGGGGCAGTTGTTTTCACGTATGATAAAAATGTAAACAAAGATTGAAATTTCGCGAAAACAATTGTACCGGTATCTATAGTTGCACGAAACCCTAAGAATGAGGACTGGTTCAATAGCCTAAATCATAACGCTGCTCAAAGTGTAAACCACTCTTTAACGTACTTGAACGAGTTTTAAGATTACGGAGCATATGTTTGGGTCGATGCTTGAATCAGCCTGTCGGAAGATTTCAACCGAATAGAAAGAAACTGGAGCGAGACCAGAAAACTGTTGAAGAAAATGAACAGCTATTCCGATCACAACGGGTTTGTAGGCCCAAGGGTGGAGGATATCAGTTATGCTTGAAGCCTGAGAGACATCTATTTGAACACTTTTCTTGATCTGATCCAATTCAGCAGAGATTTGATACTCTTTTCCTCTGAGCCATTTGAGAGAACTTTCCGCCTGAGCTAAGCAACCTTTAAAAACCATCAAGTTGTCAAAGAGAAATATATACAAAGATATATAAAAGTCATGGTAAACCCACCATTTTTGATCAAGTAATAAGGAGTTTCCGGTACGAAAAACATGGCAATTAGAAAGAGGAAGGGTGGAGAGTTGTAAAAGTTGTTGCATATCTCCAATCCATCCAGACGAGAAAGCTGGTAATGAAAATTCCGAGGCATATACTGAATGGGAAAAGTACTCCAACGAAACCTCTCATATTAGGTGTAGAGATTTCACCTATAAACATTGTAAATAAATCCAATCTACTTTATTTGAAATAAATATTGAAATATGTTTGAATATAATCATATTACCAATGTAACTTGGAACGGTTGCAGTGCAAACACCGCCAGCAAACCCTGTGACAACCTTTCCCACATACATCATACCTTAAAATATTAAGAACTAATATTATATTATGTTTAAATTTATAAAAATAATTTAAAAAATTACTTAAAAGCCAGCCAATTATGTAAGGAATAGACATGGCCATACAAGTAGCTCTCCGGCCGAAGCGATCCATCAGTAACCCACCAAAAACGGATCCAACCAGTCCTCCAACGTTAATCAAAGAGCTGACCCAAGACAGTTCTTCATCGGTGAGTTTCAGGTACCAAACACTTTCAGTGTCGTCTACTGAAGTGGCGTTTCGGGTCAGCTGGATCTGGACGGATGAGGACCATCCATAACAGGTTCCCAAAATATAGGCCCCCAAAGCAGCTTTAAAAATAATAAATTTATCTCTAATTATTTTATAATTGGCATTAAAGTAATTTAAACGTTTACCAGAGGCTGCTGCATATAATTGTGGTAGTTTACTAGCTTTTGAGTAATCAACAAGGACATCACCAGTGCTTACTGGTTGCAAATGGAGTGCTGAACGTCGTTGAGCCAATTCTTTTGATAAATCCTCGTCGTCACTGAGGAAAGTGAAATGGAGTGGAGCCACTGCCATGATGTTCGATTCACTAATAAGACTCCAATAAATGATTATTAAAAACTGTTTCCCTTGGATATCAAATGAAAAGCTACATCAACACTCTTACAATGCCAATACAGATGTGGCATTCTAAAAGATCAATACACTGATTTTGAAAAGAAAAGTGTCCCGGATGCATAATAAACTCTCTGACTGAAGGCCATAAGGGGGGATCAAGGGGAGGAGCGACAGAACGCTATGTTGCTATTTCGTCCAAAAAATACTATTTTCTAAACTTTGGCATGAATCATTTACTTAATAAAAAGTAATCTTAAAGCAGTACTTTTGCTCAATTAAAAATATATTGGAATGTATCGTATTTACAAATAAATAAATAAAATAATATGGATCGAATAATAAAATTTCATCTACAGATTCCGATATATTATTTATTTATACAAAGCCTTGAGAAGTTTACTACATACCTTCGTCATCAACAAGGTTTTCAAATGTATTGTGGGAACGTGTCATGAATGATTCGTCCAGTTTTCAATTTCCAGCATAATAATCCATCGCACGGTTATTAACAATTAATTTAAACGTCACATCTACTAGGTCACTTTCCCCTGAATGATGAATCTCATTTAGATGGCTCAAAAAGTTCGTATCACGAATTATTTTCTCAATATAATTCAAAATTTAAGTTCACGAAAATAAAAACAAAACAAAATAATTTAATTATTACAGTTGTCATTTCATAGAAATATTAAATATAGCCGTATATTACTTAAAATAGTTGATCCTAATATTTTGAAATGAAATTTAAACGAAAAGAATAAATGTTTTCAAATATATTTTATTTAATTATAATTTTTTCCCTTGATATATCCTGTTGCGCAAATATCTTATTGGCATGCACATCCTGTATACATTTTATAGAGAGGAAATATAAGTATTCAAGGTCTAATATCGTCGCGATATCGATGTCATTACATCGCGTCTTATCTTACTTTCCAAAGAATAATACCTTGTCACACTTTATTTGGAAGGATTCTCCTTATTCCTATTATAAATAGGTCGTTTCCATTATTATGATTGCTATATGGCCTACAAATGATATAGCTCACAATTCCTTGGAAAATACTGAATTTAAAACAAACAAGGAAATGTCGACAGTATAAGTATATTTATTACTTCTACAAAATGCTTGTGGGATTATTATAAAAGCAGTATAAAACTATTATTTCTAGGCTCACGATAGAGCTATACATACAGGAACTCAAAATTATTAGTGATGGAAAAAAATATTGTGAAAGTATACAAGCAAACAACGATATTACTTCTACACTATTTTTATCTAAAGGTAAACTATTATAGCCGCACTTTTCTTGAACCGCCTTTGTTTTTTTTGTTTATTTAGAATATACGTGGAGCAATGAAGCGCTCTACTAAGAAAGCTAGAGTACTCATAGCTAAGCCAACGCCTAAAACAAGGAAAGCGCTTGATAGCTCAATCAACTTGATCGGTTTAACTTTGCCTTCAGCTTTGTTGTTTTTATCAATCCTGCATTCATCCACGTCCGTATTGCTCCGTTTCATCCAATAGTCGAGGAGGCCCGTGCAGATGGATTGCAAAACGCTTTGTGAATAAAAAAAATATAAATATAACTTTTAAGTTAAAATTTCAAAAGAGTAAACTGAACATTTTACTATTTATTGATGGTTGATGTAAAAGGACTATTCTTCTGTAATTGAAATGAAAGTGAAAAGGCGAAATCCAGTGGCTTTGGCGATTGGGTCATTCGGCATTTTCCGCTTGACTTTAAATCTCTACTGATCATTACTGTGTGCGTTGTTTGTGTCTAAAACGGAACTATCCAATTAGTTTCAATTTATACAAATCGGAGATCTTTAAAAAAAAAATACCCCAATTTGTGCACATTGATGATTCAAAATATTTCCAGCGATTTCATTAAAAGCGTTCGTTGAAAATTGTGGGTTATGTTTGATCCATTCAGCAACCTTCCGGTAAGAGGTGCGCGTCGAGTTCTTTTTTTTCAATTTAGATTACAATTAGCTTAATCAGATAAGTACGAAATATATCAATAATTACTTACAGAAATAATTTTTAATAATGAGTGATCTTTTTGCATGGTTAAAAGACATTTTTTATTATTTTTCTCGTAATTCAAGATCAGTTCTTCGATAGAATTTGGAATTGGTTCCAGCTTGATCACGGTCATGGATGAGGTAACAGTGCTCATGTACAAATTAGACAGTATCATCGTCATCAAAAGCCAAAGACCGAGCATCAAACGAAGAGAAAATCGGTTCGTTATACCAATAGCTCTTGGATCAGTCCCTATAAATTAATATGAAAACTAACATTAAAAACTGTAAAATATATAATCAATCACATTTGGTTTATTACCATGTTGTGTGAATATGGCAACGACGTACATTACTGCTTGTCCAAAGAGTTGAAGGTATGAATTATTACGACGTATTACGTCAGTTCCTTGGTCATTCCATCGCCCATAGATAGAAGGTAGTAAGGCAATAAATGCTACGAGAGCAAAGCTCGAAAAGAATATCATGATCCAAGTCTATTTTATAGGAATAAATTGAATTTGAACATTTAAAAAAATGCCATCATAGCTACTAAAATATATACCACTAGATTAAATGGTCGAATAACTGCAGTCAACCTGCTTTCCTCTTTTGGCCACGGGGATATTATATTAAACGGTCCTTGCACCACAAGTGAAGTGAAGTCCATAATAGGCCAAAGTTCAATCGATGCCGTACCCCAGGGAAAAGTGCAAAAATCCACCTCCTGAAATCATATTTGTGATAGCACTTTACTTTTGATTAATTGTGTGAATAAACTACCCTTTATCAACTTCCCTTATTTGCAACGGCTTGAATTGCAGCAAACACCTGTCCTTTCTTGATCAAAACTGAAGCATTTTCAGGAACGTACTCCACACTATTATAAAAATTATGAATATGTAGGTGTATTTTAAAGAGTTGAATTAAGATAGTGCGCACCTCATTTGAAGGTGACCTGCAAAGTAATTGATCAGTTCAACTGCGGATCCTTTATAAGTGAAATTTCCATCTGCAGACGAAGTTTTCTCGATAGACATACTCGGTGGAAACTTATAATATAGTTAATAATACGAACAATATTACTAACAATACCGGTAATAGATTACCTCATAGCCATAAACTTTCAGGTGAACTCCACGCATAGTGTCGTTCATATTGCTCATCCCATAAACGGCAATAAGATTTAAATGAGCCCATGCTAGCACGGCGAAATTGATTGACATATCCATCTTTCCAAAGATTGTGTTTCACTGATTTTAGGACCCTTTTTAACACTGTTTAATCCCTTTTACTGTTACCCTTACACTGTTTGGCTCCAACCCGACTTAAGCTGAATATATGGACGTATAAAAGCACATAGTATTACATGTTCACTAGCAATATCCCCAAACTATTCCTTCTAAATTCCCTCACGAAGTGACAGAGTGATGGAACCAACAGCAGTTTATTACCGCAAAAGTGCTATCATAAAATCATTAGAGAATCAGTCACGTGTAGTTAAAAACTTTTGGGCATGCTTTGATGCTCCGATGAGACCAGCTTATTGTTCCCTCAATGAATTTATGGAATTATATATTTGTGGATGAACGAAGAGAAAGGTTAACCCCATGTAGATGCACACAGGAAATATATATATTTTTAATTATAACAATAAATGAGTTGTTCCCTTGGCAACTGATATGCACTACTCATCAATGGAGCATCAAAAGCTTAATTCATATTTATTGCATTGATTTTTTGTCGATTCAATTTTAACTTTGATTGAATATAAATTGCTAGTTTCCAATTATTGATTCTATTTGAAAGATTAACAAGTTATACTTCCAATATTGCTTTTAAGTCTCTGCAAAATTTACTCTTATTGCCATTTTCATTTGATCACATCTGATATGTATTCATTGGTATTGCTTCCATTAACATGAACCCCAATTCCATGAACAGGCATAAAAGATAGATATATAAATTTGCGCTCATGAAGTTACTACTTAGAAATTACAGGGTTTTTCTTCTTTTTCATTTAAAAAGAAAGGCGAATCTTTGAAGGCCTTTACGAGCGATTCCAGTTAAATTATAAAGTAAATTCATTTACTTTAAATCTTTTATACGTTTTTTTGTAATAGCGACCAATTCCAACATTTTTTTTTGCTTGATATTTTGCACGACAGATGTCTTACACAGCGGTTTGTGACTCAACCAAGAGCTCTAGGAATCCATCAGTATTGCAACACCAAACAATAACAACAAGTGAACAAATGAACACGTGTTTACAGTACAGACAGCGTCCATCGGTGGTAGTGATTTTGAAGTACAGCCCGCCGTCGACTTATTTGTGGACTCTTTCCACGGAAAGAAACCAGCACTTGTTCTGCGCCCGCCCCAACACACAAATGATTTTACACAAACACCTAAAGAAAGAACTCAAATGGCTTCAAACTTATTAGAAGGACCTCTCCTGCATTCAAAACTAGTCACACTCGGCATTTAATCCAGGATCAACGTATACCTGCACCGCCTTTCATCAGCTGTTAGAACGCGCAGCAGAATAATCATTTATATTTCGCGCATTCTAATATTCTTCTTCTTGTTTATAAATTGAGCCCTAGGTGGCGTGAGAGAACCTCTGCTCCTGTCAAAGAGCTCTTCTTTAATGTTCTCTCACTTCCCACCTAGGTAAGTCATATAATTCAAATGTGTATTATGTATTGTACCCTTTTATAAATGTTCTCTCACTTCCCACCTAGACTGCACAATAAATGAGTTAACCCTAATGAGACAAACGTGTTGGCGTCAAATTATGGTCCGTCGAAGCCTACAATAACAAACCAGCACAGCTCACTGTCGCTCAAGATACGTCATCACGTCTTCTCATGAAGAACATTCATCACTCCAACAAGTATCCTAGTTAAAATTAGCTTCTTAAAGCTCCATCCACCTGCTGAACCCTTGTCGAAGCCTACAAATCTCATGTATCAGTCTGACTGTCAAGAAGCCCCGAGCTCACCAGTACCAGACTACATAGAGTGAACGAGGACTCAACAATCACCAGCACCAACATCTTCATAAGCTCCTGTCGCTGACCCTCATCGTCAAGCTTCAAGTACCAGAAGAGTTATCCTCATCGATCAACCATCAACCTTGCTCGCAGTAGCCTACACACAGTCAAACGAGTTGAGCTCAAAGTTTGTGTTACTATAAACTCACTGAGCTTCTCTCGTCCTGGTAATCTTTACACATTCATTGCCCAATCATATGCTCACACTAAAACAAATTCCTCTTTCAGTAGAATCATTTTGAATTTATAAAATCTCGTTGTATTAGTAGAAAAGCACTTGCCTCTCTTATTTGAGTAATAATAATAATTCACTTGGTCCTTAAAAGAAGAGTAAATAAATAAATAAGTAAATTTCAAAGAATTGCACGTGATTAAAAAGTATATTAGCACTCGTTTTCCCTATAACAGCAACTAGAGCTGATTTGTGAGGCAATAAATCGCTCGAAGCCCTACATTTACACTACAGCTGTTTGTGATTCTATAAACGCTGGTCTCACACGCACAGACAAACAGCTCACGCCCTTACAAAACATTATTGGCAATATACGTAAGCCCAACAACTAATTAGAATGACTGGAGGAGCTAATGCGACCGCTGCCCCAATCGCACCAGCATTGACCATCCAACAGCTCATCAGTTCATGCAGCTCGATCCTTGGTCATCTTACCAGAGTAAAGAATGAGACCAACATCATAGTCGGTGAGGCCATGACGGAGGATGTTGATAGGCGACTAGAATCAGCCTTAAACAAACTTTCAGTCAGGTGGTCAAACTACGAAAAAGCTGCCATCAAAGTTCAACACTCTTTGGACCCTAATGCAGCAGACTATGAAGCTACTCAACAAAGGCTCTTGGATGAGATGGAGCAGCATCGTGACCAGACGATTGACTGCAAAGTAGACGCAGAGAGAAAAAGAAGAGAATGGCAGCAGCAAAAGAACCAGGATGCAGCGGAAAGAGTGGCCAGAGCAGCACCTCCAGCTCAAGTCACCATTCCAGCAGTAACAGTAACCCTGGAGAACCCGTCAAGCCCTCCTACACGTCGAGTCCACAAACTTAAACCGGTTGAACCAAGAGAGTTCAGTGGCGACGTCCTTGAATGGGCACCCTTTTGGGACGTCTACGAGCGAGCAGTACACAACGAAGACGGCTACGCGGCCGTTGAGAAAATGGCTCTCCTCAAGAAATACCTCAAAGGTCCTGCTCTGCTCACCATTTCATCACTTGCAGTCACTGAAGCCAACTATCCAGTTGCCATCCAACTTTTAAAAGGATCAATTCGGAGACAAGCAGACAATCATCGACGCTCACATGGCCAAGCTGGACAGCCTGTCATGCCCAAAGAGTGTCAACGAAGTAGCAGCTCTCCGTCACTTCCAGCTCTCAATCGATCTTCATATGAACGCGCTCGCAGCTCAAGGAGTTGCCAAAGAGACCTACGGAACTCTTCTAGCAACCCGACTCTTAAGAAAGATTCCAGATCAACTTCAGAAGAAGTGGTTCGAGAATCCGGAGAACAAATCTACCAACATCGACGACCTCATCAAGTTTCTAAAAGATAACGTCGCTGCAGTGGAACGGTACGCTCGACTTCAGCAACTGGATGATGCTGACAAACCAAACATCATCCAGCCAGAAGCTCATCTGTTCGCCCCTCTTCCGTCATCAGCATCAGCTTTGGTGGCCGGTGCTTCAACAGCAGCAAGCGGAACACCAGCAAGTCTTTCATCACAGTGGAAAGTCACTTGCCCCTTTGGATGCACGGCAGCTCACAGACCATCAAAGTGCACTCTATCAATAGAGGCTCGACACAAAGTGGCGAAGGACAACAAACTTTGTCTCAACTGCCTTCGACCTGGTCATCATGAAGAGTACTGTCCAAGTACACGGATCGGACCATGCCCTAAATGCAATGGAAAGCATCATAGTGCAGTCTGCAATGCTCTAGTTGCACCGACCGTCAGTTCGACTCCACCAGTACCTCCTACACCAGCAGCAGCTGGAGGAAAGATAGTGATCCTAGCAGCCGACGTCAGCAATCAAGTTGTCTTATCAGCTCTATCGGAACTGATTTCCATCCTAATGACTGCTTCAGTTTGGATTAACGGACCTGCCGGTCGCGTTAAGATCCGCGCCCTACTAGACCTGTGTGCTCACAATAGCTTCGTCTCCAGAAGAGTAGCAGAAGCTATCGGTCTCAGCCAGGACGATAAAGTTACTCACTTTATTGGTGGTTTTAACGGTCACCAGAGCGGCCCCTACTACAGGACAGAAGGATTCGTCAGCGGACACAGCAGCCACCATCAAACTCCCTTCTCAGCACTCATCACAGATCAAATCTGTACTCCAATCCAGCGAGTACCGCAAGGACCTTGGATGGAACAGATGAAGAGCAAGAAGATGATGCTAGCAGATCCTTGCACCGACAACTCTCCAGGAGACATCGATCTTCTTATAGGAGCAGACCTATACTGGAAGGTGGTAACGGGCAAGACAATTCTGCTGAAGGACGGCCCAATGGCTGTTGAAAGTCTATTTGGATGGATCCTTAGCGGCCAGCTAGTAGAAACCGGTACGGAACGAGCCAACAAGGAAGGACTCATCATGCTATCCTTGACGCAGCCGATCAGCAGCAAGAAAGAGCTCCCACAGATGCCAGCGATCGATTCAATCGACAGAGCACAGAGCGAGCCCACTACTGCCAACGGTCTTCAAGGAGCAACAGCACAGTTCGAGAAAGAATTCAGTCAACCAGAAAAGCAAGACAATGTTTCATCGCTACATGGAGATCCCTATCCAGAGCTCACAACTACAACTGCCTTAATGGAAGAGGAAACTCGCCTCATTGTTGTGAAAGAAGGACGCCCTGCTCCAGCCAAACAGTCGTCAACACTCAGCACTTGGAACCGTGCGTACCAGTCCTTGGCTCACGCGAAGCGCTTCCCAACAACATCGCTAAGTTCCAGTCTAATCTCAGCTCAAGAAGAAGGAAGACTACGGCTTCTAGAAAGCTCAAAACGTCAAAGCCTTCGTCCCTTCTACAACCAATCAGATGGTATCAACCAGCTCCGTTCTTGCACTCAACAGTCGGAAGAAGTGGACGACCCGCTCTTTAAAGGACCGGACCGGTACGCATCTGAAGCAGACAATAACTATCCATCTCGTCAACGCTACATCCAGTCCAGCAAGATCCTGAATGATCCAGCTCGGATGAAGAAGATGCAACAGCCGAATTCCAAGAGAAACGGAAGATGTTGCTACACCTGAACCGGCTTCCGCAACAGCCGGGGAGGATGTTAGAACGCGCAGCATAATAATCATTTATATTTCGCGCATTCTAATATTCTTCTTCTTGTTTATAAATTGGAGCCCTAGGTGGCGTGAGAGAACCTCTGCTCCTGTCAAAGAGCTCTTCTTTAATGTTCTCTCACTTCCCACCTAGGTAAGTCATATAATTCAAATGTGTATTATGTATTGTACCCTTTTATAAATGTTCTCTCACTTCCCACCTAGATTGCACAATAAATGAGTTAACCCTAATGAGACAAACGTGTTGGCGTCAAATTATCAGCCAAGTAGTGATACCAAAGAGGAAATTACAATACAAGGTCCTAAGAGTTCAAAAACACCCTAGATAACCTCCGTTCTCCGTCAACTCCATCTCTACCACCTAGCCTTCTCAAGCTACAATGGCTCCATCTACTGTGGCTCAGTTGTTCCAGCGAACACCTCTTCTATGCATTTTTATTCGACACAAGCCTTTAGACATTTCCACAGTACTTAAAATATTAGGCTATTATATGCAACTTTGTTACGGATGAGTTAACGGATCGTCCTTTTTATACAAGCAGCAGCAGTATATATAGTCAAGGGTCTATTCTAGATTTTGCTTACAGGAAATTGCATTGTCAATTGGTATTAACACAGTTTGAAACAGGTTATTGAATTATGTTTCAAAGATATATCTCAAATGCGCCATAAATCTATAAAGATAATCGCAAAAAGTGGTTTAACAAGTTAGTGGCTAATATATTAGGTAAAAGTAGATTAAGTGTCCTGTACCAATGGGTTTTCCGCTCTCATGACATCATCGATATCCATCAATGTAACCTGCAACCGACCTCAATTATTGCTAAGTTGTTATCAGGAACCAAAAAAAAGTTAAAATTACATCAGGCACGAAGTTATTGTCTTTCAATATATTACAGAATCAGAGGGGAAAATCCGCGGTCTATCGCATGATTCCCCATATATCGATAATTCCCCATATCTTTACACGTTAGGAATCTACTGATGCAAAATGATTAAAATAGGTAGAGTAAAAACAATTTATGTTGATGTTTTAAAACATAATTGTTATTCTAAGTTGATCGGTTAAAGTATAATTATATTTTTCTTTGCAAATTTAAACACGGTCCTATGGTGTAACGGTTAGCACATCGGACTTTGAATCCGGGAATCCGAGTTCAAATCTCGGTAGGACCTTAGTGGAATGCAACCGATTGTTGATTGACTCGATCATGTATATCATTCCTTTATTGATCAATTTAATTTGATTTCAATATAACCAGTTTTAATCTGTAGTTAAGCCATTATTACCCGATTGATCATTGTGAAAAAAAAAATCTTCATTCTAAAGCTTGATTTTTTCTACATCCTTTATTATACCTTTTTGCTTGAGTTTCTTACTTGTGCTATGTATATAAGACGTATGCATATACTGATCAAATTGGTACTTTTTCTATACTTTATATTTATACTAAGAATAATTATTTCAAAATACACGAGACATGCATATTAAATGCGGAATTATAAATTCGGTGAAACAAGCAAGTTTATGGTGCACATATAATTATTTAATTTAACAATATTAAAGGTAAAGAGTTGCTGAGCAGTAGGGTGTATATGTTTTTTGTGATAAACACAAAAAGTTAAATAAGGGAAAGCGTTAAGTGATCTTGTGAATAATATGGGTGATAGGTCACACTGCTGTGTACAGAATCGTTCCTATTTTTAAACCAAACTTATTTCAAAATTTGGATAGATTAAAAATACGCGGAGCAATGATGCGCTCTACTAAGGAAACCAGAGTACTCATACTTAGCGCAACGCCCAAAACTAGAAAAGCGCTCGATAGTTCAACCAACTTGATTGGTTTTAACTTTGCCTTCAGCTTTGTTGTTTTTATCAATCGTGCATTTATCCACGTCTGTAATGCTCCGTTTCCTCCAATAGTCGAGGAGACCCATGCAAATTGATTGCAAAACGCTTTGTGAAAAAATAAACAAATAAATCACCTTTAAGCTTACAAATTAAGTTTAAATTAAACATTTTACTATTTATTGATGGTTGATGTAAAAGGACTATTCTGCTATAATTGAAATGAAAGTGAATAGGGCAAAATCCAGTGGCTTTGGGCAATTGGGTCCATTCGGCAGTGCTCGTTTGATTTAATTCTCTACTGATCAATAGTGTGTGACATCGTTGGTGTCTTAACGGAACCATAAAATTAGTTTAAATAACAATAAATCTGAGATCTCTAAAAAAAATTACCCCAAATTAGGTGCACATTGATGGTCCCAAAAATATTTCTTAGCAATTTCACTAAACGTGTTTGATTAAAAATTGGGTGATTTTGTTTAATCCATTCATCAACCTTCAGGTAGAAGGTTCGCGTTGAGTTCTATTTTATTTAATTTAGATTAGAAACAGCGTAATCAGATTGTTTTAAGTGTGTAAAGTAACCTCATTAATTACTTACATATATTTGGCGGGGTTTTCGGGGGGGGTTTTCCCATGCCCATTGGGGACGAAACTCGATTCGATTAATTGACATTGCTACTAATCCAATCATAGTGCTCCTACGGAGGCTATGAATAGTGAATAGTGAATACGCAATGTCCGCCTACAGACGTCGATCAATGCTGTGGCAGTGTAACCTTTTAAAAAAAAACCTTAAATTGATAATGTGCTTTCCAGATGAATTATTCTATTTCCACTGTGTGAAAATGCCGTACTCTAGTATACCTTAAAAAAACTTTTTCTCCAATAGCATCGTTTGGTTTTCATATCACGCTCTATAGTTACAGGTTACCACTAAGTTACCATGGGCACCAAAATACATATGCTATATAGTTATTCAAAACTCGCTGTTTTAAATTCTTAATAATATGTAGAGATTATACGGTGGGTCGATGGAAATGTGATTCGTTTTAGATTGTCGTAATAACCAATAAATTAAATAAATTATACTAGAAATACAGGGCCTATATACTCGTGATTTTATAATGGAAATAGAGGAGTATACATATATAATTTTGGAGAACAGTACGTACATAAAAGTTTACATGAAGCAAACAAACTTATACCTACCTCAGTTACCGGGAAACAGCATGAATTTATTTCCATTCCAAAACTTTGTATAGAAGCCTTTACTGCGGAAAATCCCTCTTACCTATTCCATGAACGTCAGTAGTGAGAAATGTGGTTAGGTATATTTGTAGTAGCATTCAAAGCTGATCAAAGTCAGGATGTCCGTAAGTCGGAATCTACCCATACTGTTTGCCAATAAGCAAAGCTGCAGATAATCAGCTACTTGCAGTAAAGGAATAACTACCTAGCTGGCAATTCCAAGATTTAGATTTGGAAGGTAGTAGTTTCTTTATTAAAAAAGCAGAGAGACTTTGGGGGTGGATCTCGGATTGAAGCTTAATGTATAGACTACATAATCTGATCATATGCGGGGCGCACCTGCCAGATCATATCCAAAGTTCTCATCAAATGCACGCTTTTATTAAATGATTGATGGACCTTTGGACGTTTGTCCTAAAAAAATTCCCATGATATTTTTCTATCAGGACATGATATGGGCGTAGGGTTCTTGACTTTTTTTTACAATGACGCAGATGCGCAATATAAATAAGGAAAAGGGCTCCGTGCTATAAAAAAAAGGGGCTGTATGTTTCGACTTCGTCCAGCATATCAAGAATCAGTCTTATTTAGCACAGTGAATCAGTTGTAAAGCATGTATTTGAAAAGTTGGCATTACAATTCAAGCTTTTACCAAATTCTTTTTAAACAGAAAAACGACAAATAATCCTCAAACTAAATATGACGATGAATTTCGTCATTATCCTGTTTTTACTAATATGGGTTACGCTGCTCACCTGTTGTCCACGGGGTAAAAATCAATCAGGGAAGCGACATGCACGGAAATCAATTTTAAAGTGTATGCGTATTGAGGGTATTCTTTATATAAGTAATAAAATTCTATATCTTCTGTATATGATGGTTTTAAAAAAATCGTTTATGAATAAGTAGCCACCTGGAATGTCGATAGTGAAGAATTCGGATGGCAAACGTCTCTTACAAGGGTTTCTGCTGTTGATTTTATCAACTACTTTCGGAGACCATCTTAAATTAAGGTATATATATCCTATTTTGATATTCGTAATAGTCTTAGCCTTGAAACATAATTTATTTAAGTCTGGATTCGTCCCAAGAGAACGCATCAGAAGTGAAAAAGAAAGGGCAAGTGATACCCCGGCTGTCCAGGCACTTGTCAACAAGGTATACCTAACTAGATCCATACCCAGATACAAATAAGGATTTATTGATTGGATGTATAGGAAGTGGATTTTTGCTCTTTTCCATATGATATCCACACCATTGATGCGATGGTTGATTATGGATTTCACTATTCGTTAGTGATGCAAGAAGCTTACCAAACTGTTTAGTTCCTTGGCCAGAGGAGGAAAGCCGATTTGACTGCAGTTATTCGTCCCTTTTAATATAACGGGTTTTCATAATAGGCTTTGATACATATATATTTTTAAATATCAATTTCTTAACAATTTATAACAGACTTGGATTCCAGTTTGGGGCACTAGTCTCCTTCTAGCAGGATTTTTTGGCTGGTTTACCCTTCACTTATCGATATTGGAATGAAAGAGTAGTATCTGAGACTTCCACTACACCACACTGAATTTATCTTTCAAAAGTTTCCGGAAATGCGATCATGTATGTCGTTGGCATTTATACTCACACGGTAATTAAATAAATATTTGGGTAGTATCTTTATTCCAATATATGAAATAACTTTTTTTCAAGAGGGCTAATCCAAGTCAAATTGGTATTACAACGTCGTTTCATTCTACGTTGATGCTTGCTCTGTGGGCTCTTGATGACGGTTTGTGGTTTTCTAATTTGTACATGGGTACTGTCGCTTCTTATCTGACCGTGAACAAGCTTAAACCAATTCCAAATTCTCTGGAAGAATTGGTTTCGGAATTTCGATGAACATCCTCAGGAATGCCTTTTTGACATGGGCAAGGACCATCCAGTGCGGAAAAATGCTCTCGGTAATAAGCCTTTATCCAGCTCAAATAATATATTAAATTAAATCAAATACTGCATAATGGATTACTATAGAACTCGACCAAGCAGCCCAAACAAAAGATTATCGAATGGACGGCTCAACATCCTGAATTCTCGACTAATGTGTTTAATGAAATTGCTGACAACATCATTAAACATCACTGTTCTCAAATTGGAGTAGTTATTATTTTTTAGCTATTTAGAAATAAAATATAGTAATGCCGATACATTCTTTATTTTTAGATTAAAGGAACACACACTCTTTTGATCAGTAGGAGATTACAAAGTTAACCAGGGGAAATATGCCGAAATGACCACATCGAGAGACCACTAGGACTGATTTAACTTTTTCGTCTTCATTTCAACTGCAGAAAGATAGGTCCTTACAACGTCAGTCCATCAACCATAGTAAGTTTTTCGATGATATTATTATAAAATCATTGATTTAGAGGATGATATTATTATTTTTAGTGTTTTGCAAAGCCCACAGGTATGGGTCTCATCAAATATTGGATACAAATGAGTCCAAAATGGGGCCGTAAAACAAGTTGCAAGATCAAAGATAATCAAGATAATAATGCAGCAAAGAGTGGAGACCCATCAAACTAATTGAATTATCAAGCGCTTTTAATGGTATTGGGAGTTTGGGCTAACTTTGAGTGTCCTGAACTTTCTTGGCCGAGCGGTTGCTTTGCTTTGGCCTATTTCTGCATTATCTCTAATTAATTACAAAAAGATCAAGAAATCGGCTGAGGTTTAGTATTGCACATGTTTAGGTGTAGCATAATATTATCCAAGCGTAAATTGTCCATAAATTTAATTCACTACTTTCACCAGCCTTTTTAAAATATAGTACAAATGAAGTCGATGAAGTCGATCCTTATTTCGTTTAATTTCTTCATATTACTTCATTTTTTTATGTTTTCAAATTTGTCACGATTTGCATTATCTTTCCCATAATATATTCACCAGTATGCTTCTTTTTAGTGAACTTTGTATTTCAAACATGTTTACACTTTTTAAAAGAAATTTTAAATACTGACATAAAACGTAAATATTTCTTCAAATCTCTTCATAGGTTTGTGTAATAGCTTTTTTTACGTCATCGTCTTCACGAATTCTATTCATCGCTTTCAATAATTCAGATTTCGAAACTTGACATGTTCAGACGACGAGTTACAGCATCGAGGCTTTCTAAACAACCAAAATCCCAAATCTGACGTCCGTCCAGTTTATATTTTTCGCGGTTTATTATGATTGTCGAGCACAATACAATGTTTCCTTCAATAAGAATGGCGAAGCACTGCAAATGTTGTACCGTATAGCAGCGTTGAAGTACAAGTCGCAGTTGAAGCGATATTTTCTGCCAATTATTATATATACAGATTACTATTCATAAATATTTTAAAGAATAAAAATCCCGAATCGTGTAATTCTACGTATTTAAGTTGGGACAAATAGCAACACATTCTTAGTTCAGAATATGATCCGATAATTTTATTTTATTTTAAAGACATTATGTTAATCAGTGTTCCAATTGATTCTTATTATTTATTTTATATTCGAAGCAAAGTTATATTCTTATATGCCATACAGGGAAATCTCTAAGTTATTTAAGTATTCCGGTCTGATTCCAACGCAACATACCCTCTCTGCGGTTTTAGTCTTTACACTTAAGAGCAGGCGACGGTTATTAGCCGAATAAGCGTCTATTAACTTCAGCATCAGTGCCAACTTTCTCATTCAGTGTTAATAATCGCCACAGCTGCTCATCGACTTATTTCTCATTTCGTCCATTATACCTCTGCTTGTTATAATATTCGCTTTCTTTGTGTCGTTCCAGTGCTATACCTCTGTCGACATCTACGGGTGTTGTGTGCCTCACTAGTCACAAACCCAGGCAGCTAACATTTAACTTCCCATCCGGATACTACCTCCCCTTGAGGATTTTCTTCAAAATTGAACGACTCATTGGAAGGTAGAAAAAATTAACGTATGTCGAAAATTTCGCTTTAATACACTGCTATTAAAACCTTTAAATTTTCTGAACAATTAATGTATAGTAAATTGATTACGTGATTTTAGGAATTTTGGCCATGCAATCATCGATTTGTTTCATAAATTCAGAATAGCAGGTTAGCGTTCAATTTAGTTCTTCTTTCGTCTAGCGGGGGTTCGTTGTACTTTAAAAAAATGTTATATCGAATATCATGTCAACAATGTTCAAAGAGTGCATTTTAGTTTCAGCTGGAATGTGCGCCCATCATTTCTCTGTCGAAGTATGCAGTATTTTTTAATTGTCAAGATCAATAATTCCGCTAGAAATATTATACGAAGATAAAATGCTCGAATTTGTGAATGCATTCTTTGATTTTTTTTTTTGTATACACGTAGTTAAGAACATTTGAAACATGGGCTTTATTGCTAAGTTTGATTTGATCTTATATATGTCTAATGATAAGTTATGAGTTTGGCGTGTGTTTGTAAAGGAGGACATTAATTACCTATACATTATAGTTCTAGACAAGACCACAAGAGAACCTAAGCAAAAAATGTTGGGTGAAATTTAGTAAATAAAGCTAATATGCAAGAACTGAAAAGCTATTGCAATTTATTCAAACTAAATAAAAATGAGCTGCCAACCATTAATCAACTATAATAATCAAAGAAATCCTCTAAAGCACACATAATCAGGTATAATGTCCACAGTGCTTTGAGAAGAGGACACACAGGTACCGAGCACCTCACGATCTGCAGTCTTCTTATATAATGTGTTGTGTGTTTTTCCTGACAAAAATTTGCATGATCCCCTTTGTAGATATGTTGGTCTAGGCATCGGCACGTCACACGAAGGGCCCGGGTTCGATTCCCGGGGTTATCATATGGTATAGATTGTTCCACACAAAGTCATAGACACGTCTCTTGTCACTACTGTTAGTGAGCCAGGCATCGCCGACCCTGAGTTGATGAGTATTCGTCGCTTAGGCAAAAGGCTGAAGCGGGCCTAGCCCCACCCCTTCATTCGATCAATTGAGCGAGAATGCGGTATATAAATTGAGACATACATACACACATACATACATGATACTTTACCCCCTAATACATATGCTAAAAAAGGCAGAAAAAAGGAATTCTTCTAACTTCTCTCAAGGATACTCTAAAATCCGTATTTGTAGGCACATTAAAGGTTAATAGATGAATATAGAAGAAAAAAAGTAACCAACACATTTAATAATTTTTTTAAAAACTTAGTAGAAACGCCCCCTCGAACACATCGAACAAGAACAGCTTCTCAAGTTGGTATTGAGACACACGAATTTGAACCGAAGACCTTTCGATCTGCAATCGAACGCTCTACCACTGAGCTATATCCCCTCTACCACTAAGCTCAGTGGATCGATTATTACAAAAATCGACTAAAGCATAATACTGGAATCTTATCACTTTTCCGAAAAGAATTAGTGTATTACAAGATCCCGTTCCGGTATATACCTTCGGGGTTGGCTTTTTTTTGCTTTTAAATTTGATTCATTTAGCTAAATTCCTATTTGCGATCAAAATGCTTAAGATTGTTTGGTTACCATTTTAATACAAAATTCTCTGTATCGTATTGTTATAAGAAATAAAATAGAAAATAGAACTATATTTATAAATATGAATGTACTTTTCTAAGGCTACTCGAGCAATATTTAGCTAGCAATTTGTGACGAGTGACGACTGGTTGGCTACCAGTTTCTGCCACATCGAATAATATTTTTATTCGATAGAGGAAGATGGTGAATCACTCCCACGGTCCCACCTAAAAAATCCAGCCTTTTCATTGGTTTGACATTAATTATTACGCTATAGATCTAGTAATTTTCTCGTCGATTGGTTTAATTATGGTTATCGACTGTATCGTTTGGGTCTAATACTCCAATAACAACATTTTCTATGTACTAACCATCAATAAGGAAAATAATGTAAAGAAAACCCAATCAGTAAAATACTTCCAGACGCTGGCATTTCCATACTTCCGGAGGCATTCGTCGTAGAAGCCGTAGACCTGGGTAATCTGGCGGGATTCGTGATTGCCTCTTAGGATAGTGATTCAATCTCTATAGCGAACCTAAGGAAAATAAAAACAGAATTTTTATTTAAGAGGGCTGAGTGCCAGAAGTAAACAAAAGATGTGGGTCAATGATAAATTGCGCAGTATCGATCTACATAATTCCTCAAGGTCTCGTTATATTGCCCAATAAAAGAGCAGCGCAGTACGCGACGTAAACAAACTACTGTCGACCAACAAGTTGAGCTGGTCTATCATATAATTTTGATCCCGTTAACTGATACATTTAGAATCATGCTAGCCAGTCGTTGAGCTATATAAAACGTTATAAATATTTAGAGCAGCCCATCAATTTTCAAAAA